>CAUYQV010101455.1:0-11390 GCA_963574575.1 Galagoides demidoff
ATTCCAATTAAAAAGGTTATCAGATTTGAAAAACTGCCTACAAGAAAAAGAGAGATAGGTTACAAGAATTGAAAAATAACATACTGTTGGACCCCAAAACAGGGTCCAGCCATGATAGTCGCCCCCAAGGAACAGTCACCAGACTCGGGTCGATGCAAAAGCAAGAGGCCAGTTTATTGCTGACGCGTCAGGGTCCCTCAGCCGCTCGGGAAGAAGGACTGCAGCTGCTGTTACAGGCTTGCCTTTTAACTTTTAAAAACCACAAGCACAAGGGGGAGTAAGAGGGGGGAGGGCGAGCTGTTGAGGTTTGGTAGATGTGCAGAGAAGAAGGATGTGGGTATAGGTGTTGGTACTGAGTATGTTTTGCAAAGTTCTCACCTCGCTGGGGAGCTGGAAAGTCCCTGGTATGAAGCCAGCTTCGGGGCAGAGGAAAGGGGGTTCTGACAAGGTGAAAGAAGGGGAGCAAGGGGGAATTGGCAGGGGCTCTTCAATACCAGGCCAACACTGACAAAAATAAAGTGAGACTGGCTATATTAATATGAAATAAAACAGTCTTCAAAACAAAAATAATTTCCAGAGATACAAAGGAACATTTCATAATGATCAAATAATCAACTCATCGAGGAAACATACATTACAAAATTCCATAAGACACCTAATGAATGAGTTTAAAATAAAGTACAAATAGATATAAATGAAGACAAGACCTCACCTGGTGTTTCATGCCTATAATTCTAGGACTCTGGGAGGCCTAGATGGGTGGATTGCTTGAACTCATGAGTTCAAGACTAGCCCAAGCAAAAGCTAGACCCCCGTCTCTACTAAAAATAGAAAAACTGAGGATTGCTTGAGCCCAAGCTGGAGGTCACCGTGAGTATGACACTACGGTACACTACCCAAGGAGACAGCTTGAGACTCTGTCTCAAAAAAAAAAAAAAACCAAAAACTGAAGACAAGATTCCACACTACAGTTTATTTCAACCTCCATCATAGTCCAAGCTGGAAATAAGCCAAATGTCCTTTACCTGTCAGTAAATGGAATAAATGACGACATATCAGTACATCCCATGGGGTTACTACAAATCAACAAACAGGAACTACTGGTAAATACATCAGGAACAGATCTCAACAGTACCATGCTAAGTACGCCAAAGAAACCAAGACACTAAAGACTACATACCATGTGATTCCATTTATATAAAATTCCCTTAAAAGGCAAAAATTATGAGCTAAGAGTGGTGGCTCACGCCTGTAATCCCAGGACTTGAGAGGCCAAGGTGGGAGGATTGCCTGAACTCACAAGTTCGAGACTAGCCCCAGATTGAGACCTCTGTCTCTTTCAAAAAAAGCCAGGCGTTGTGGCAGATGCCTCTAGTTCCAGCTACTCAGAAGTCTGAGGCAGGAGGAGCACGTGAGCCCAGCAGTTTGAGGTTGCTGTGAGCTAGGCTGATGCCATGCCACTGCACTGTAACCTGGGCAACAGAGTGACACACTAACTCTAAATAAATATAAAAATGCATAGCCTGTACCTATCAAGAAGAAATAGACAAACTAAAATTGAGGTATTCTTTTAAATTCCTCATGTATAATTCTCAAATGTATTAGTATGGTAAAAGCCAAAAACTAAGAATCTGCTCCAGATTAAACAAAATTAAGGAAATAAGAAAACTAAATTTCTTATGTGGTTCCAAACTGAAATTAAGAGAACAGAAACAGCTTTAACAGACATTATCAGAATAACTGGCAAAATATGATTATACATTATAGATATAATAGTACTGAGTATTAAATGTCCTCTTTTGGGTAACTATCTAAGGTTACATAAGAAAAGAGCGTTTGTAGAAAATATGGAATATAGAAAAATAGAAAATACTTAGGGATAAATGGTGTGTGATCTCCAGAATTCAAGTCTCAAGGGGTTTTAAAAAATCTATATGGACAGAGAAAATGCTAAAAACAAGTATAACATAATATTAATGATTGGTGAATCTAATAGCATGGGGATTCTTTGAAGTTCTAAAAAAAAAACAAAAAACAAAAAACAAAACTACACTTACTTGTTGCCACATAGCCTAGCTGTGGAACCAAATGTTCATCTGCAGAATTTTCTCGGCCTGGTACTAATCTCTGATACTTAGTTGGATGAGGATTTCCGTCTACATCTACCAAGAATGGTGGAGGCATAAGATGAGGAGCCTGCTGAGTTTGCTCATCTAAGACATAATTATTAGAATCTCTTATCAGTGGTCGATAGTCAGTATGGAAGAACATCTGGTCCGGAATCTAGAATAAAGTAAAGTTCACAGGATAACATTTTGAGGTTTACGAATGTTAAAGAAAATACTGAACAGTTAAAGTATTTCTAAAACAAAGCTCATAACTATTTATTTTCCATGCTACCAGAAAGCATTAAAAATAACCTTTTCATATGGTTTGCTGCATCCAAAACCAAATATCAGAAGATGTCCATGAGAATCTGTACAGGCAAAATGCTGTCCATCCTGTGAAAACTTACAGTCAAACACAGCTCCATGTCCTTGTCCTTCAATCTAGGAAACCCAGAGGGGAAAAAGTTAGGACCGATTCTATGCAAGTGCTTCTGCTATATAAACTTTTTTTAATGTAGACAGCCAGCAACAATATATCCCTTTTGGAAAAAAAAGTAAAACAAATTTTGCATCAAGCATATACATGAATAAATATTATCAGAAAACAGAATTCATTCTAGACACTACTAGCCTAAGTAAAAAAATCTTGAAAGAACTTGTAAGCATTAATTCTCAAGTGATCAAATGAAGACTAATAAACCAATCCAAAGTGAAGGTTTTCTTCTTATGTGAGTGACAATTTTATAAACTTTTGTTTTAGTATGTTAAAAAAATATATATACTAGGTAAATGATTAAAGATCAATGAAGTATAGTATTCACGAACTAAAATCAACACTTTTCTGGAATTTAAGGAGGGTTCTACTTCAACTCACTACTAAGATGACGGACCACCACAGAAGTTTGGCACTGCTGCTAAGTCTCAAGAGTACATACTATAAATGCTTACAGCTACAGCTACCTTACTTCAAATCACCAGATTTGGCTCGGCGCCTGTGGCTCAAGAGGCTAAAGCACCACCCACATACACCTGAGCTGGTGGGTTTGAATCCAGCCCGGGCCTGCCAAACAACAATGACGGCTGCAACCAAAAAATAGCTGGGCGTTGTGGCGGGGACCTGTAGTACCAGCTACTTGGGAGGTGGAGGCAGGAGACTCGCATGAGCCCAGGAGTTAGAGGGTGCTGTGAGCTGTGATGCCACAGCACTCTACCCAGGGTGACAGCTTGAGGCCCTGTCTCAAAAAAAAGAAAAGAAAAGAAAATCACCAGATTTCAGGAAGGCTATTTATTCTAAGTGTATCATGAATGTCACCCTGAAGAGATTACTTGTAAACTGTTTTAGTCTTCCTTTTAGACAGATTTAACATTATCAATTTATAGTTAAATTAGTTATTTGGTTAACTCCATAGTAAAGAGCTATGCATAATTGTTTTAACTTTCTTTTTTTTTGGTAGAGACAGAGTCTCACTTAATCACCCTTGGTAGAGTGCCGTGGCATCACACAGCTCACAGCAACCTTCAACACCTGGGCTTAGGCGATTCTCTTGCCTCAACCTCCTGAGTAGCTGGGACTACAGGAGCCCACCACAACACCCGGCTATTTTTTTGTTTCCGTTTGGCCAGGGCTGGGTTTGAATCTGCATTCTCAGTATATGGGGCTAGTACCCTACTCATTGAGCCACAGGCGCCACCCTGTTTTAACTTTCAAATAACTTTTTTTTTCCTGAGACAGAGTCTCACTTTGTCACCCTCAGTAGAGTGCCATGGCATCACAGCTTATAGCAACCTCAAACTCTTGGGCTCAAGGGATCCTCTTGCCTCAGCCTCCTGTGTAGTTGGGACTATAGGCACCCGCCAAAACACCCAGCTATGTTTTTAGAGACGGGGTCTGTTCTAGTTCGAGCTCAGGCAACCCACCCTCCTCGGCCTCCCAGAGTGCTAGGATTACAGGCGTGAGCCACTGCACCAGCCCTTCCAATAACTTTAAAATAGCTAAACCTTAAGGTATTCTGTGCTGGAAAAATGAATCATTCATTAATTGCAAAAACCAACTCACATCAATGTCCAAAAAACAAGTCACTACTTGAAAAATGACACTTCGCTATTCCTATACTGCACATAAATGAGTGCCAATTAGCAAACATGGAAAAAATAAAACTAATGGCATATTCAGGGGCACTACTGAATAAGATATGAAACATAAATTTGTTATTTCTCATAACATAAAAAGGGAAAGCATGTGTACCATTTTTTCCAATTAACCATCACGATATGGGAACACAAATTCATCCATATGTTCCATCCACAAGTCACTTCTGTCAATGTATAACCTGTACCTTTGTAACACTTTGCACTCCTGGCCTGGGGCCTCTCGTCATAGAAAAGCAGAGGCAGGTGGGGAGGAGGTAGTAAGAGAGCTCAAAGCTGGCAAGTTTAAGATCATACATAACACATATGAATCTAACTGCACCAAGAGCTTGTCTAGGGAAGGTTGCTGAGAAGACCGTTTTTGAGACTGGGCAGACCTATTTAAGCCAAGCAAGTCAGACTTGGGTTTTTATCTATAGTTTGAAGAGTCCTATACAATAATTCCTGACAAAATGCAACCTGCAACTGTGCCTGGAGAATAAATCAACGTTAAATTAAAGTTTATTATTATTCATGAAATAATGTTTCTACTAGTAATTGACAACCCTGCATAGTATGTCATAGTATTTCTAGACATACTAGTAGTTTACGAGTAGAAATCGAGGATGAAGAGTCTCTCAGCAGAGCAGTGAAGGTAAGGAGAACTCAGTAAACGAGTCCAATTTTTGGTGCATGACTAGAAACAAGATCATCATTGCCCACTTGAGATTTTACAGATTATTCTTTGGTTTAAAGGTTGTTCAGCTTATATTCTGCATAAAGTCTAAATTAAGGTAGTTTTTTGTTTTGATAAGTTAAATTCAGGATGTAATATTGAGTTTCAAAGGATAAAGTAATGAATATATCCTATGAATTTTATGACCATAGAAAAATTATCCAGTATCCAACTTCTATTTCCAATAATTTGAATACACAGAGATGCTGCTTTCAGAGATGACTACTGAAGTATTTGTAGATTAGTAATGCTATTAAACATGTTTTAAAAAGGCATTTAATTATTTTTTGTAAACCTAACACTCTGGGAGGCCAAGGCAGGTGTATTGCCTGAGCTCATAGGTTCAAGACCAGCCTGAGCAAGAGCGAGACCCTCATCTCTTAAAAACATAGCCAGGAGTTATGGCTGGAGCCTATAGTCCCACTTACTTGGGAGGTTGAGGCAAGAGAATTACTCAAGGACCAGGCACGGTGGCTCACACCTGTAATCCTAGCACTCTAGGAAGCCAAGATAGGTAAATCACAGGTTTGAGATCAGCCAGGCATTGTTGTGGGCAGCTATAGTCCCAGCTACTTGGGAGGATGAGGCAAGAAAATTGTTTAAGCCCAAGAGTTTGAGGTTGCTGTGAGCTGTGACATCACAGCACTCCACGGAGGATAACAAAGTGAGACTGCCCCCCCCCCAAAAAAAACCCCTGCATTTTAAACAGTTAAAAGAAACTGTCCAGAATAAACATATTAGAACTTTAGGTTAAAGAAAAACACATTTGGCTGGGCCTAGTGGCTCATGCCTGTAATCTTAATACTCTGGGAGGTCAAGATGGGTGGATAGCTTGAGCTCACCAGCTGGAGACCAGCCTGAGCAAAAGCAAGACCCCCTTCTCTACTAAAAATAGAAGAAAAAAAAAACTGAGCCAAGAGAATAGCTTGACCCCAAGAGGTGGAGGTTGCTGTGAGCTACGATGCCGCACACTCTACCCAGGGCAACAGCTTGAGACTGCCAAAACAACAACAACAACAACAAAAAAAAAAAACCCCACCACATTTGAACAGCATGGATTAGGATTCCAAGGTCTAAGAACCACTTATCTATAGACTTCTACTATACTGACTCAAAAACTAGACTTTGAATTAAAACTCACTATGAACCGTGAAGTGTTATTTCATAAAACCTATCTCATATATAAAGTCTTAACAATGTTAAAACTGTTTTACACAATTCCTTCAGAATTTAACCCACTGAAATGATCAGGTACAAGCATATGTAAGGTGTTACTACCATGCATATTTTAGAAACCACTTAAATAATCAACAATAGGAAATTACATAAGCTACTTTTTTCTGAAACAGGCTGAATTTATACTTAAAAATATATTTGTAAATTATTTTAAAATATGTATTTGGAAAGGATTTTTACATAAAATATAAAGACTACAAATCTATGTGCAAGACTGCCAACTAATAAATATGAAAGGATCGGTAACAATTAGAAAATCTTCAACAGCTATATTAAGGATAAAAATTTGATGAGAAACAAGTATTTACAGTTTAAAAACCAGCTGGGCGTGGTGGCTCACGCCAGTAGTAAGCACTCTGGGAGGCCACCGTGGGTGGTTTGCCTGAGCTCAGCAATTGGAGTCTGACTTTTGCTCAGGCTGGTCTCCATCTTCTACTAAAACAAACAAACAAAAAAAACAGCTGGGAGTGATGGTGGGCACCTGTAGTCCCAGCTACTTGGGAGGCTGAGACAAGAGGATCACTTGAGCCCAAGAATTTAAGGTTGCTATGAGCTATGATGCTGTGGTACTATACCCCAGGTAACAGTAAGACTCTGCCTCAATAAATTAAAAAAAAAAAAAAAACTACTAAAAATAATTAATTCTAGGCCAGTTGTTGTGGCTCATACCTACAATGCTAGCACTCTGGGAGGTCCAGGTAGTGGATTGCCTAAGCTCACAGCCTGAACAAGAGTGAGACCCCATCTCTAAAAATAGTCAGGTGTTGTGGCAGGTACCTGCACTCCCAGCTACTCAGGAGGCTGAGACAAGAATCACTTGAGCCCAAGAGTTTGAGGTTGCTCTGAGCTGTGATGCCACAGTACTCTACCTAGGGGACAAAAGCAAGACTCGGTCTCAGAAATAAATAAATAAATAAAAAGAATTAGTTCTATAATTTAAAAGAGGGAAAACAAGCCACACCTGTAATCCTAGCACTCTAGGAGCTTGAGGTGCGAAGACTACTTGAGTTCAAGAGATTCAAAACCAGCCTGAGCAAGAACTGTCTCTACTAAAAAATAGAAAATTAGCCAGGTGTGTGGCACATGCCTGTAGTTGTAGCTACTCAGGACGCTGAAGCAGGAAGATTACTTGAACCCAAAAGTTTGCTGTGAGCTAGACTGATGCCACAGCACTTTAGCAGGAGCAATACAGTATGACCCTGTCTCAAGAAAAAAAGAAAAAAAAAAAAAAAGGAAAACAATTACTTTGCAATGGCAAAAGCAGACAGAAGCCACCTTAACCAAATAAATTACCACCAATACAGAGTGGAAATAAACTTCATGTACCTCCCAACATGATGCATGGGGAACACAACGTAATTTATGTTTTGCTCTACCAAAAAAATGTGTAACTGAATCTAATCATCAAGAAATAATAAGACAGGCTCAGTGCCCATAGCTCAGTGAGTAGGGCACCAGCCACATATACCGAGGCTGACGGATTTGAGCCTGACCCAGACCTGCTAAACAACAATGACAACTGCAACCAAAAATAGCTGGGCCCTATGGAGGGTGCCTGTTGTCCCAGCTACTTGGGAGGCTGAGGCAGGAAAATCACTTGAGGTTCTCCTGAGTTTGAGGAGAGTTTGAGGTTGCTGTGAAGCCACAGCACGCTGCCAAGGGTGACATAGGGACACTCTTCTCTCAAAATAAAAAGAAAGAAAGATAGATAGATAGATAGATCAAGATGTACCTAGGGACAGTGGCTCGTGCCAGTAATCCTGACACTTTGAGAGGCCAAAACAGAAGATCTTTTAAGGCCAATAGTTCAAGATCAGCCTGAGCAACACTGTAAGAACCTATCTCTATAAAGAAAATAAGAAAAATTTGCTATTTGGGAGACTAAGGCAGGAGGATCGCTTGAATCCAAAAATTCAAGGTTACAGTGAGCAGTTGTACCACAGAACTCCAGACCCTGGGCAACAGAGCAAGACTTGTCTCCCCCACAACTCTCCCCTCAAAAAAAGAAAGGAAGAAAACATCAGACGTAACTGAGGAACATTCTGTGACATTAGTTGATCACTCGCCTATATTCATTAAAAGTTGATGGGCTAGAAAGAAAAAAAAATGGCTGCACACTGCTGACAATAAAAGAAAACTAAGAGGGATACAACTTAATGCAATGAATGAGCTTCAGTTAGATCCTAGTTCAAGGAGTAGAATTTATCTCTATAAAGGTAGTATTGAGCGGTGCCTGTGGCTCAGTGAGTAGGGTGCCGGCTCTATATACGAAGGGTGACGGGTTCAAACCCAGCCCCAGCCAAACTGCAACAAAAAGTAGGTGGGTGTTATGGCGGGCGCCTGTGGTCCCAGCTACTCAGGAAGCTGAGGCAAGAGAATCGCCTAAGCCCAAGAGCTAGAGGTTGCTGTGAGCTGTGACACCATGGTACTCTACCAAGGGTGACAAAGTGAGATTCTGTCTCTTAAAAAAAAAAGAGATAGTATTAAGACAACTGACAAAATCTGAATACAGATCTGGATCAGACAGCATTATTTCATCAATGTTAAGCTTGCTGATTAATAAATATAGTTGTGGTTATGTAAGAGAAATTCTAAAAATGTACAAGAGGATCCTAACTTGGTTCTAGATGAATATACATTTGCCCAAAGAAAAATTGCTGGAGAGAATATGGATACCATTTATATAGTGATGTGGGATAATCTCCAAGTTATGTGTTTAGGTAGGAAAAGCAAGGTGCAGCATAGTCAGTATGATATGCTACTATTTGTACATAAAAAGGGAAAAAATGGTAAGTACATGATTGTATATGTATAAATTATCTCTGGAAAGAAACATAGGAACTGGTAACCCTGATTACCTCGAGGCAGGGGCAATGATGGGGGATGGAAGTGGGAGGGAGATAACTGTGTATCCTTTCATAGCTTTTTGAAAATTGTACTATGTGGTTATATTGCCTTTTCAAAAAAATAAATAAAACATTTTAAAAGCATAAAAGAAAAAAAAGAAAAACAGCTGGAAAAACCCAATGATACTTATACTCTATAACAAATGGAAGAATGCATAAAGTGACTTACCATATTAAAATAATGTTTCATCTTCGTGCCCTTTGTAATGTCCCATATAAATATGCTGCCATCATGTCCTGCAGATAACATAATTCTGGAATCAAAGGGATGTGTCTCCAAAACAAATACTTCATCAGCATGTCCCTTTATTCAACAAAGACATAACATTAAGGATGTTACAAGAAGAAATTTTACAAATACGTGTAATAATTTACAAATGAAAGTTACAAAATAAAATTTTAAAATGTATTAATAACAATAATATATCCATGATGAAATATAAAAATTTCTAGTGAATTATTTAAGTGGAAGAAACTTGATTAGGATATTAATTTTACAGCTTCAAAAATAAAATTATAGTTCAAAAAATCTGGTCTGTCATATTGTATAGAAACTACCTACCAACAAGTTATGAAGCAGTTGTCCAGTATAAGAATTCCACACTTTGAGAACATGATCATTCACAGCTGTGACAACAATGCTATCATTCTGATTCCAAGCTATCATAGTTACTTTGGGTTTCATAAATCTTTCCTCTTCTGAAGATAAGTCCCTTACAAAAAAAATACAATTATGTGTATACAAACTCATCTGGATGACAGGTTATACAATGTACACAGTATCTCATCAATACAAAAATAGCTAAAGAAATCCAATTCACGTGCCTATGAGAGTTCACTGCCCATAACAGAATATCTAGAAATTCAGTAGTGCAAAACCTAAGAGGGAGAGGACAATTCAAAGGCAGGTCAGACACTGACCTCTGTTAAGGGACACCACTGCTGCTTATGAAAGGAAAGCTTTTCCTTCCTACCACTTTCCTATTATTCCTTTCTCCTCACCCCAATCCTATTGCTAACACTTTCTCTCTCCAGAGAATGAAAAATATTTCAGGAAAACAGAAAGAACAGAATTCATCTTCATAATGCCAAAGTTTAGAAAAATACCTGACACACTCAATTTGTTGAACTACAAATGAGACTGTATTCAACCCTTTATATACTATGTAACTTCCCTTATAGGCCTCCTGGCATGAATGACCTTGGATACACAAATCTGCAATGTCTTGCATGCTTTATAAAACTAATACCCAAAGTTTCTCTGTTAACTAGTCAATAGTGAACAGTGTAGGGCAGAGAAAGGTCTAATTGGTTCTGAAATCACAGAACACATTTCAAGAAATTACAGGCATCTAACATATATTTTAATTAACAAAGAAACCAGCTATATGGAATAAGTGCTATACAATAGCTATCTATGGAACATGAAAGAATAATTCTAGGTGGCACCTGTGACTCAAAGAAGTAGGGGACCAGCCCCATATGCCGGAGGTGGTGGGTTCAAACCCAGCCCCAGCCAAAAAAAAAAAACCAAAATAATAATTCTAATGAGGTTCGTTAGAAAGGGAGCAAGGAGGGCAGCGCCTATGGCTCAGTGGGTAGGGCACCAGCTCCATGTACCGAGGGTGGCGGGTTCAAACCAGGCCCTGGCCAAACTTCAACAATAAAATAACTGGGCATTGTGGTGGGTGCCTGTAGTCCCAGCTACTTGGGAGGCTGAGGTAAGAGAATTGTCTAAGCCCAGGAGTTGGAGGTTGCTGTGAGCTGTGACGCCATGGCACTGTACCGAAGGTGTTAAAGTGAGACACTGTCTCTAGGGTAAAAAAAAAAAAAAAGAAAGAAAAGAAAGGGAACAAGGAAGAGAACAACATTGCAAGATAAAATTTAATAAAGGCTAAGACTTCACTCTTAAAAACTAAAAGGCCTTTCTCAGTTAGTAACCCTAAATTTACTATGTCCTATTTCATCAAGTTTATTAGCTTAGATTAGAACAGTAAATCCAGCTCGGCGCCTGTGGTCAATCGGCTAAGGGTGCCAACCACGTACACCTAAGGTGACGGGTTCGAATCCCCAGCCTGGGCCGCCAAACAACAATGATGGCTGCAACCAAAAAAATGGCCAAGCGTTATGGTGGGCGCCTGTGGTCCCAGCTACTTGGGAGGCGGAGGCAGAAGACTGGCTTGAGCCCAGGAGTTGGAGGTTGCTATGAGCTGTGATGCCATGGCACTCTACCCAGGGGGATAGCTTGAGGCTCCGTCTCAAAAAAAAAAAAAAAAA
>CAUYQV010101457.1:0-19771 GCA_963574575.1 Galagoides demidoff
CAAAAGCTTTTTCTGCATTGATTGAGAGAATCATTTGGTCTTTATTTTTTATTTTGTTTATGTGATGTATTATATTTATAGATTTTTGTATATTGAACCATCCTTGAGACCCTGGCATAAAACCCACTTGGTCATGGTGTATAATTTGTTTGATGTATTGCTGGATTCTGTTTGCTAGGATCTTAGTGAATATTTTTGCATCTATATTCATTAAAGATATTGGTCTATAATTTTCTTTTCTTGTTGTGTCTTTTCCTGGCTTGGGGATCAGTGTGATATTTGGTTCATAGAATGTGTTGGGAAGTATTCTTTCTTTTTCTATGCTTTGGAAAAGGTTACATAATACAGGTACTAGTTCCTCTTTAAAGGTTCAGTAGAATTCTGATGTGAAGCCGTCTGGTCCTGGACTCTTCTTTTTTGGGAGATTTTGTATAGTTGATGCTATTTCATTACTTGATATATGTCTGTTCAACATTTATAATTATTTCTGGGTAAGTCTAGGAAGTTGGCGTGCTTCCAAGTATTGGTCAATTTCTTTCAGATTTTCATATTTCTGAGAATAGAGTTTTTTGTAGTATTCACTAAATTTTTTTGAATTTCTGAGGTGTCTGTTATTATTTTGCCTTTGTCTTTTCTGATTGATGAAATTAGGGATTTTAATTTTCTATTTCTGGTTAGGCTAGCCAAGGGCCTATGGTGTATTTTACAAGGCTACATGTTAAATCTACTAAATGTAGAATATAAATGTCTTAACACAATAACTAAGAAAACGAGGTGAAGGCTATTTTAACCAGTTTGCTGAAAGTATTTCAAATTGTATATAAAACCAGCACATTGTACCCCATAATTGCATTAATGTATGCAGCTATGATTTAATTCAAAAAAAGACTTCTGTTGTGAAAGATTCCAAAAACATACTCATGTAGAGACAAGAGTGTAAGGAGCCGCCTCATACCTATCAATAAATTTAGCAGTTAGCAACTTAGCAACAATCTTGTTTCTGGTCCACCACCACATCCCTGATCATCTTCTTCATCTGGAATATTTTGAAGCAAATCCCAGACACTATATCTTTTTTTCATAAATACTTTAAAAAATATATAAATAATTATATGCAATGTGCTTAGTGGATAATTTGGAGGACTTTTCTAGGGTAATTACCTCCATGCAAATACTTTGCATATTATATATTATTTAATGTCATAATTTCCCAGGAAACAGTTAACTATATCCAGTATAGAAAGCAAAAACAAAACAAAACAAAACTAAAACAAACCGCCCCCCCCAAACCAAAACTTGCCTAAGGTTACAAAACTGATATTTGAGTGATCCAGGATTTAAACTCACATCTTTAGGTAACTCTTAACAACTAAGATACACACATATGACAATTTTAATCTGTATAATCATTTCAATCAGATTTCCCAGCACCAAGCAAAGATTTCAAAGTCTTTTTTTTTTTTTTTTGTGAGACAGAGCCTCAAGCTATCCCCCTGGGTAGAGTGCCGTGGCATGACAGCTGACAGCAACCTCCAACTCCTGGGCTGATGCGAGTCTCCTGCCTCTGCCTCCCAAGTAGGTGGGACCACAGGCACCTGCCACAACGCCTGGCTATTTTTTGGTTGCAGCCATCATTGTTGTTTGGTGGGCCGGGGCTGGATTCGAACCTGCCACCTTAGGTTATGTGGCTGGTCCCTTAGCCACTTGAGCTATAGGAACCGAGCCTGGTTTTAAAGTCTTAACATGATCTTAGAGAAACACTCAAACCTACATCAATGATTACGACCAAGATTGCAACCTGACTACTATGTTTGGTGCCATGTATAGAAAATTTTAATCACTAAAGTATGTTTTCTGAAGAAGATGTCCTAGAAGAAATATGTGAAAAGTGAGTAGATATTCATCAGATTAAGGAGAATGAAAGGTCAGAAGAAAACTTTCCAATGGTATGAAATGAAGAGAGGACAGCCTGGGAATCTGCAAGTTCACTAATGCTTGGTTTACAGAGAATAAGAACTGTCAAAGGTGAAGATATGTCACAAATGTCAACTATGCCATGCTAATTATTTTTAAATTTATTTAGCATTACTAAACTATTTTCAGTTGGGGAGTAAATAAATCAGATTAGCTCTCTACAGATCACCCTGTGAATAGCATGAGGAGTATGTCCTGCTGTGCTGCTGGGGAGCAAGCAGGACGTAGAACAGCCAGAGAAGTCATGTTGACGGAACCCTTCTGAGAACTAATAAAGAACTGGACTGAGGAAGGAGCAGTGAGAAGGATGTGTGGGTTATAGAATCCAGAACGATATAGGTGATGGAATGTGTAGGACTTGTCCAGCTTGCAAGCCCTTGGGTCACGTCATGCAGCTTAACAAAATATATGTGTGCAATAATAAATGAATTAAAAAATATCTAAGCTGAGGGACTGGAGATAGGGAATAGTGTGAGACTTAGGTCATTGAAACCATAAGGCTGTATGTTGTCACTCGGAGAAAAACATATGATGACAAGAGTAGAGGCTGTGGACAGAAGCCTGGCAAGAAGAAATTATAAAGGATACATTAAAGAGAAGATGAAAAAGGTGACTGAGAAGCTGACACCAGAAGGATGGTGAAATCTTTAAGTTATTAAAGCCAAGGAGGCATGTGATCAAAATGCATAAGACAACAAGAAGAACATTAACATCATATATTTAGTGATATCCAAGAATCACAAAAGTAGCGTTATTTAGAAAAGCTTGAATGATACCATTTGATGCCTATAAATCTATGTATATGTAATGTCAAGCTAACTCTACGTCTTGTGCCCTATGCATGATATAGGCTGAAAATCTCAAACAGATTTATATGGAATTCAGGTAAATTACTGATGTCATAAATTAATTTGTTTATTTATTCATCTGATAAATATTCATTGTACACAAGGCACTTGACTGGAGTATTTGACAATCTCTTTTCTACGAACTCCTGAAAGAAGTTTTGGTGGTACATACTTCTGCTCAAATAATGTTTTGCATATAATAAAAAAACAGATAATATTTAGTGATTTTGTAGAGCAAAAGGACTTTGTGATTGATTACATCCATCGACAAGATGACCCATGGCAATGCTGTCAGAGAGGTCATTTCTGGCTAAATGGTCTGACTCAAAACAGTTTCCTTTTGCTGCTTTAGAGAGACATCAAAAGTAATAGATCACTGGTTCTCAACCTTCCTAATGCTGCGACCCTTTAATACAGTTCCTCATGTTGTGGTGACCCCCAACCATAAAATTATTTTTGTGCTACTTTGTAACTGTAATTTTGTTACTGTTATGAATCATAATGTAAATATCCGATATGCAGGATGTATTTAGGTGACCCCTGTGAAAGGGTCATTCAACCCCCAAAGGGGTCGCGACCTGTTGAGAACCGCTGTAATAATGACGATATTCATAGGTGATATGGTGAAGTGTGCATCATAACTTTGAAAAGCCTTCCTTTTACAACAAAATTGGGTTTTCTCTTTATTTGATATTTGTTCTAACAACTTTCGTGATATCTGAGCTACTTACATTTCCCTTTTAAAATTTCTTATGATTCTTGTCTTTCCTTCTGTATGTTTTATCCATGTATCTGTGCAGGCAGAGAGGCACTGGGCCCACTCAGTCATTTTCAATGTCACTATTGACAATGTTAATATCAAAGTATTTCTGAATGATGATGCACTCTCCTTAGACACATTTAAATCTCTCGTGTTCATTCTATCCACTCCACTAAAATTTCCTGGCTTTACTTTCTACCAAAATAATACATCACACCACTTCTGGCTCTTTAAATTATTCTTAATTATGCTCTTGTAAAATATATTATCTTCTCTTCCCTTTCCACTCTTTAAATATATTGAGCTGTATTTTAAAGATATAAATTAGTCTGTGCTGTTTTTTACCTATATTTTTGACTTGCTAATCATTGTAGTTGCTCTTCTGAAATTATAATAATCCATATTGATTCAATATTTAGATATTAAGATCTGAGCACCCAATTTCACATAATTTTCCAAGTAGCATAAGAAGATACTTTGTTATTTTTTGACAGTGTAGCGATTTTAAAACAAAACTTCTAAAGGGCCCCCTTAATCTGTTAGGTGCTATAAAAGTAGAATTTTTACAAAAATTATTTCAGTCTTTTTTCAAGTTCTTAGTATTATTATGTAAATTGTATATGAAATTTATGTATCAGATAATCTCAAAAGGCCAGATGCCACCACCATTGAATTTCTCAATTTCTGCCCTGAAGCTACTCACTTTAGTGTTAAAGACAGATGGATGAGGAAGTATACCTAATACATAACAGAAAAAGATAAATTGTTGTAATGTAGATAAAATCTGTCATAGAAAGATGAAGTAGTACAAGACAAGAGAAACTCTCGGAGTGGTGGAAATGTTCTGAATCTTCTTCATAAAGGAGATTATATAGGCTCATCCACTTGTCAAAACTCCTCAAACTGGATACTTAAAATGGATACAGCTAATCAGATGGAAATTATACTTCAACAAAGTTGATTAAAAAATAAAAAGGATATAGTAAACATTGCAATGTTGCCAAGCTGTTGTGGAGGTATGTTTGCTTAGGTGTGAATTCCCATTGGGTTCTTACCAGCTGAATGACCTTGGGCAAATAACAACTCTCTAAACTTCAATTTCTTTAGCACATGATATAAACAATATTTCTATCCCCTAGTATTAAGAAGATATGGTAGCACATGTGAAGTACATAGGGAGAGTAATAATTTATGCCATATATTAACCCAAAATAAAATATATATGTTTAAACATATACATATATATGCCATATATTAACCGCAAATAAAATATATATGTATATGGCACAAATGTTAACCCCAAATAAAAAAAATATATTTTATATTTGGGTTAATATATGGCACAAATGATTAGGTTACATTGTTTGCACTTTCTAGGTAAAGTTCAAGTTGTGGCTGAGCCCATCACCCAGGAGCTGTCCCAAATACCCTTACATTGTCCCCATTAAGTGTGAGCTTAGCAAACTTCCCCTCTCCTCTCCATACCTCCTGCTTCTTCCCTCCCTCCACTTGAATTTAATTGCATTTTTTTCTTTTCTGGGTGGGAAAGAATTGTGGAGAATCCTCAAACAGCTAAAAGTAGACCTTCCATTTGATCCTGCAATCAAATCACTAGGTATCTACCTACAAGGAAAAAAATCATTTTACCCAAGGATATTTGCACTAGAATGTTTATAGCAGCTCAATTCACAATTGCCAAAATGTGGAAACAACCCAAGTGCCCATCAATTCACAAATGGATGAATGAACTATGCTATAGGTATACCATGGAAATATAGTCAGCCATAAAAAAAGATGGAGACTTCACATCCTTTGCATTTCCCTGGATGGATTTGGAGAACATCCTTCTAAGTATCACAAGAATGAAAAAGCAAGCATCCAATGTGCTCAACACTAATATAAAGGCATATTTTTTATTCTATATCTGTATAGACAGGTTAGTGGTAATAAAAAATTCTATACAAATAAATCTTAAGAATGCAATCCTTATTAGAAAAGATAGTTCTATGATAGACACCTAAAAATCAATATGTGTGTGTGAGTATTCTACTTTTTTCTAAAATAAAAGTATTCTTTCCCTATATTTCATTTTTTCTGGAGAAAACATCATATTCAGTTCTTTTTTCACAGAAATTTGGAGAAGAAAAAAATTTTAGTGCACTCTTAGTAAAGAGGATTGATAGAGCATCCTTAGGATGGTCACAGAGGTTTCTTTCATTTCCCAGGCTCCAAAGTACAATCATGAAAACTATGAACTTTACAAACTCTATTAAAAATAACCTCCTTTAAAAGTAAAAGATCTTGGGCATCGCCTGTGGCTCAAGGAGTAGGATGCTGGCCCCATATACCAGGGGTGGTGGGTTCAAACCCAGCCCTGGCCAAAAAAAAAAAAAAAAAAAAAAAAAAGCAAAAGATCTCAGTCTCAAAATATCATGGCTACTTAAGTATTTTTGGACTCTTTCCTTTCCTAGCATGAATACAGTAAGCTCTTTAGTTATCACTTTTAAAAGCCAACTCATTTCTTAACAGGTATAGTCATAGAGAGGCCAAGAGCAGTAACTCTGACCATTTTATTCTGAGGTAGTGAATATATTTTATACCTTCTTTGGAAACAATGTAAATCTCAGAGAAAATCAGAAGCTAGACTGTGTTTAAATGAATTAACTTCATAGTGAAGTAGCCATGAAATTTGGAACTATGAATCAGGCTGATTTCAAAGAACTCAG
The DNA here is from genome assembly GCA_963574575.1 of Galagoides demidoff. NCBI lineage: Eukaryota > Metazoa > Chordata > Mammalia > Primates > Galagidae > Galagoides > Galagoides demidoff. The sequence goes on from CAUYQV010101457.1 coordinate 6,309, forward strand.
CAGAACATTCCAAACATGGTTTTAGAACCAAAGAAGAGACTGAGATCTTTTACTGCAGGTTCACAGATCAGAAAGGAGGCTGGTATAATTGGGATGAGTGAGACGGGAATGAGTGTACGGAGGGAGGCTGGGGTGGAAGTTTACATTTTTGCACTTGATTATATAGTATCTTGTATATAATATGGTAATTTTTCTTCTTGTTTATTTTTAATTCATGTTAGCCTTTTAAACAGAATTTTATCTTTGTAAAGGAATTTAAATCCTTTCTGGAACAGGGTAGTATGTTTAAAATCTCTTGCATCCTATTTGACATCTAGCAGTAAATTGAGATTATAAAAAAATATTGAATAAATGTTTGAATGATTGGTCCTGGAGACAGCAAAAATGTTCAAATATCATATGAAGTTCCACTGAAAAGAGCCAAGAATTGAGTTTGGCGTAAGATAAAATAAATTGTTTAGTTTACATAGTCCTATGAATACCTACAGTGAAATAGGGGGTATCACATGGGTATTTTAAATAGTGTTGGCCTGTTTCTTTAATAAATTTCTTGGTGCTTTCATAACAACACATCATAAGCCATAACTCAGTTTGGAATTTTATTCATCGTTATGGTAGACCGCAAAAAATGGTCTCTAAGAATAATTAGAAATTATTTTTAGAAGTTCTAGCATATACGTATATATTATCCTCTAATATCTCCAAGTCAATTCTAGGAAATTAAAGCAGTATAAAATTTAATTTAAAAGGAAGGTTTTATTAATTAAGCTTTAAGAGCTTCCAGGAGTTTTGTTCACATGAAGCATCAATCTGGGTTTACGAAAGAGCAAAATGACACAGTATTATGTAAGTGGAAAATAAAAAGGCAGCAAACCGGATAGATGTTGGTGTATTAGGTAGCCCTTGCATTAAGGGACGTAGCAGTATGGTTGGAATGTTTGCCCTTTCCAGAACACATGCTGAAAGTGAATCCCAAATATTGCAGTACTGAGAGGTGAGGCTTTTAAGAGGTGACTGGGTTATGAGGCTCTGCTCTCCTGACTAGATTAATACATTCAAGGATTAATGGATTAATGAGTTATTATGGGAGTGAGACTGGTGGCCATTAGAAGAAGAAGACAGACCCCAGCCAGTATGCTCAGCCCCCTCCCCCTGTGATGTCTTGTGCGGCTCTGGGACTGTGTGGAGTCCTCACCAGCAAGCAGGTGCTCCCCAGATGCAGCTCCTCACCTTGGACTTCTCGGAGCCTCCATAACTGAAAGAAATCAATTCCTTTCATTATAAATTACCCAAGTTCAAATGTTCTATGCTCAACAAGAAATACACTAAGATAATAACACTATTTATATTTGCCACAATTATTGGTTTTAACTGCTATCTTTTGGGGAAGGTCATAGAATCTTACATTTTATTTTAATTTCTGTTAATAGAATTACTATGATATCATATATAAATGAGAGATTATGGGGAATTATATTTATGGTAGACTTTGCTCTTGAGAGCAATGAATAAGTCTTAATATGATTAAGCTTGGGTAACAATCTTCATAGGCCTAGATAAACAGGGATTAATCCCTCAATTAGGCTGTCCTCCAATTAAAGCTGTTAACTCCCATTTTCAAGGAGGCCAAGTGAGTCAAGGAGAATTCATCTTTTGATTTTATGTAAGAATTTTATGTGAGAATTTATGTAAGAATCATCTTTTGATTTTATTTTGCCACTTTCCAAAGAAACATTAAGACTATAATTTTTATATAACAATGAAGATTTTAAAGTACAAGTAGATTTATGATTCTTGAAGGTGGAGTGATTATTATTAATTGCTTTCCCTTTATCCTTAAATATACCTCAAGGAATAAATCCTGCACTAAAACCCAGAGAATGTTTATATTAAATCTTCATTTATAATTAAGTTTTGTAGACCTAATTTGGGAATTGTATTATGTAAATATTTATAGCACATACAATTTAGCACAGCATTTTAAAATGTAATCTCATGGCACATCTAAAGAGAACTTGTGAAGACAGAGTTCTGTTTAAGGAACCACTCACCACATTTTGTCTACTCAGGGTTTCTGTATAATTATCTGGCCCAGGAATTTATATTAAAACACAAGTTTCCCTGTAATCTGTTCCTGTGTAGACCTAGCTATTTCATGAAGGGCTCAAGATTTTTAAAGACATGAATATGGTTGGCTATATATCACTATATCACATATTTTAGGGAGCACGTCAAAAAATATCAAATTATGTATATATATATTCTAAAATATACATATTAGGATCTAATATTATTTAATTTCTGACTCCTCTACATTAAGAAGGGTCCACCTGGGACAACCCAAATGGTTAATAGTATTTTTTTATCATGTGTGATTTTGTTTTGAATTATCTTATTATGATCACACATAATTTTTATGTTTGCATATATCTCCTCTACTTCAATCCTTCTGATGAACTGGTAAAAGTATCATTATCAATCACACACATACAGAAGCTCTATGTTTTATTTTTGAATACCTGTTTAAAGACAATTCTAAATTATAACATAATCTGACTTAGATAAAAAAATAAAATAAAATTTTGGCTCGGTGCCTGTGGCTCAATGGGCTAAGGCGCCAGCCATGTACACCTAAGGTGGCAGGTTCGAATCTCCAGACTGGGCCCACCAAACAACAATGATGGCTGCAACCAAAAAATGGCCAGGCGTTGTGGCGGGCGCCTGTGGTCCCAGCTACTTAGGAAGTGGAGGCAGGAGACTCGCTTGAGCCCAGGAGTTGGAGGTTGCTGTGAGCTGTGATGCCATGGTACTCTACCCAGGGGGATAGTTTGAGGCTCCGTCTCAAAAAAAAAATAAAATAAAATAAAATAAAATTTTAATTTGCTACTATTTTCTTGTCCCACTGACTTTATAAAACTTTAAAAAGATTTTTATATTAATTTGGGAGTACATACTGTTGGTGAAATAAAGTACAAGTTATAGTTGTATCCTTCACCCAGAAAGTGGGTCATATACCCATATACCCGAGCACTATACCCCATTGGGTGGGAACTTCCAAAAATGCTCATTTCCCCCTTCCTGAATTTAATTGGATTTTTCATCGTGTGGGCCTATAGTTTTTAAGCTACCAGTTTCAGCTTAGTATTGAGTACATAGGATGCTGGCTTCTCCATTCTTTTGATACTTTACTTAGGAGAATGATCTCCAAATCCTTCCAGCATTTTAGAGGACACAGGGAAGTATACTGGCATAGTTAAGACCAAAAATGTAAAGTAGACATTGCTCTCTTAGGTTCATCCTTCACCTTTAACAGGCCATTGAGCACAAATTAAAACACCAGTGAGTATTGCTTAGTTATGAGACAGCGAAGGGATTTCCTTAGTATTTAAATACATTCACATAAGTAGTTATAAAAATCTAAATGTAAAACCTATCTTTAATATGTGTTGAGATGGCAATTTACTATCCTTGTGAAAAGTTGAACATTCCTAATAAAGTAAGTTCAATCATATCTTTACGAGCGGAAAAAGTGACAGCATTTACTGAATTGGAATTATTATGAAAATTTAGAAAACAGATTATATTCATTTAGCCACGAGCTAGTCTTGGTTAAACGAGAACTGTGCCACAAAAGTCTTCTGTCCCTCATCCATGATCTGAATTCTGAGGTATGAGATGGATTAAATTATGGCACACATAAAAACCATCCTGAGGCCTTTTTGTTTTGTGATTAGTAAGGCAGTGGCCAAATGTTACGCATTAGCAGCTTTTTTGAGATAAGCTATTAAGTCTGCCCTTTCTTCTTAATGTTGGTGAAGATCATTTTGTTCCGGGGATGTACTACGTGTGATTCCCCAAATATTCCATCAGTGTATCCTCTCCCCTGGTGCTTACTGGTGTCTGTTTAAGATAATCCAGCAACCTGACCTGTCTTCCGCCCAAAAAGACTATAGGGATTTGGCTCAGTCTCAAGTTCACCTCCCTTTGCCATGGTGTGGCACTGGGCACACTTCTGAACAAAAATCTTGCTTTTTCATATGTAAATTTCCTCTTTGGTTGCTGATGATAAAGGTTCCCTGGGAGTCACGTTTTCTCCAAAGTAATGTTGAGAATGTAATGATACTAGCAGAATCATCTCTAATTTAATTCCCTGATACTCTATTTATTATACCTCTGTGGTTTGGGATGAGGAATATAGCTGGTGGTCCACAGCTATAATTACTAATCATAATTCTCACCCTTATCTTGTTACCGCCAAATGTTGCTGAGTAATTCTACCTCGGCACTTAATTTTTAACAATGCTTTTATTTTGACACAATCTCAAACTGATAAAAATTGTAAGAATAATTTAAGTAACATTTTTCCTGAGCCATGTGAGAGTGAGAAAACAACATTATTATCACCCTGAATGCTTTAATACAGAACACAGATATTCTCTTTGAATAACCATAATACAACCATCCAGAAAATTAATATTGATACGTTAGTACAACCCAATACTCAGACTCCGCTCAAATTTTTTCCCATAGTTTAAATATGGTCCTTTGTAAGGAAAGAACCAGTTGGCAATCATGTATAACATTTATTGTCATGTTTATTTAAACTCCTTCAGTTTGGAATAGTTTTGGTCTTTCCTTAATGAACACAAATGTGACATTTTTAGAGATTATTATAGACCTACTATTTGGTAGATTGTCCTTCCATTGGGTTGGCCTGATGTTTCCTCATAATTATACTGAAGTTACGTAAGCTGGGCAGAAACATTGCAACGTGGCTCTATACTCTCCTCTTTTTATCCCTTCAGATGACAAATAAGTCTGACTTATTTTATTACTGTTGATGTTAACTTCGATGGCCCAATTTAGGTGGTCTCTCCAGGATACTCACTATAAAGTTACCCTTTTCTTCCTTTATAAATAACACCTATTTTGTAGGGGAGGTACTCTGAGGCTGTGTAAATAGTTCATTTCTCCTCCCCATTTTAATTTATTCATCTGTTTCTATCTGTAGGGCTCAACAGATTCTTCTTTTATGTAGTCAGTTACAGTCTAACATTCTCATTATTTCCTTTGATGTTGTAACTTCACCATATTTGGCCAGTGAGTTTCCTTTCATGTTACCTTCTGTGGCATCATTTGACATTTCTCCATCATTTTCTGAGCATTTTGTTTGTTTTTTAACACAGAAAGGTATTTCCTGCTCATTTTGTAATTTTTCTGCCCCAAGCTTAAATGAATAACTTCTCCAGGGAGCCCTGCTTACCTTAAGTGACCAATGATATTCAGAAATCCGGATCTGAGTGGCAGGTGAACCCCTGCTGTCAGAGATTGATGACTTCAAGCTTCTCAGTGTAAAGAGATACACACAGGCACTGCACACACACTTATATCCATATGTAGTATTTATCTACCTGATTAATCATTCACATTAAAATCTCCATTTTAAATCCAATACCACAGAAGTCATTCTTGGTGGAATAAGGCCACACACTGGGGAACTCTGGTGTTTAGAGGTACCCTGGAAGCCATGGAAGGTAATATTTTCCGAACATGGTCATAATTCTACTTGGCCCTTTGTAATGCCGCACTCTCACATCGATTTCCTCCTCATCCTGTTGAGTCTGAGCTGGGCTTGGTGACTTGCTTGCCCAGTAAAATGTAGGAAAGTGACATTCTGTGACTTCCAGTGCTGTCACCGTGGGTGTCCCAGCTTTTGCCAGAGTCTTTTGGTGTGTCCACTCCTGAGCTACTCCCTCTGGGAACCCAGCTGCCATTCAGTGAGGATGCAAAACCAAGCCAGAGGGCTAAGGGTAGGCATCCTGCTCATGGTCCCGGCTGAGTTCCCAGCTGGCAGTGGCATTAGTCACCAACCATGTGCTGGAATCACTTTGGAGGACGTCAGATAACTGCAACCCTGGCTGACGTCCAGTTCTAATCACATATGAGACTTCGAGTGAGAACCACACAGCTGGACCTGTGAAGCCCACAGAATCATGAGAGACAATGCATTATTGTTTTAAGCCACTAAATTGTGGTGTGATTTGTTATGCAATGGAAGATAGCCAAAAGAGCATGGTTGGAAGGATAGAAAGAAAAAAAGAAAGACCACCAAAGTACTTAAGAGAATTTGCCTAACAGAAACTTGGGGAGGTAAACACAAACACCTCCTCTTTTCACATCTCTGCTTCACTTCCGATCAGCACCACACTCCAATCAGCACTACTTGAATACAATATAGACATACTCTTTATTTATTTATTTTTTTGAGACAATCTCACTCAGTCGCCCCGGGTAAAGTGCTATGGCTTCATAGCTCACAGCGACCTCAAACTCCCAGGCTCACATGATCCTCTTGTCTTGGCCTCCCAAGTAGCCAAGGACTACAGGCACCTGGCACACTGCTTGGCTAGGGTTTTTTCTATTTTGTAGAGACAGGGTCTTACTTTGCTCAGGCTGGTCTTGAACTCCTGAGCTCCGGCAATCCACCCACCTCAGCCTCCCAGAGTATTAGGATTACAGGCTTGAGCCACTGCACCCAGCTGGACATACGCTTGCATTATTACTTTTACAAATGATTTCATAGGAATTTGAACAACTCAATATACACAAATCTATAAATATTTTTAAAGCAAAATTAAATTAAGAAGTGCAGAGTAGTTTTTCCCTTCTTTTTAATTCTCTAAGGGATCTTGAGAGGTCAATTGAACTGTACCTCATTTTTCTTACATACAGGGTTCCTTTTTATCTTTGTGTTCATTTTCCAGGGACCTGCATTCTAAGGTTGCACAGAGAATAAAGAAACTTAATGAATGAATAACCACATGAAAAATTAGTTCTCTCCCAAATACCTTTTAACTTCTGTTTTTCTGTAACAGTAGAATCTATGTGTCCACCTTCCGAAACTTCTCATCCCTTTGTGGCTAGTTTGCCTCCATTCTTGAATGCCAGAAAAGTCAATATAATTTGTGTTGTTTCTAAGACACGCTTGGGTAGCGTGTCATGGCATCATCACAGCTCACAGCAACCTCCGATTCTTGGGTTTAAGTGATCTACTTGCCTCAGTTTTTTTCTATTTTTAGTAGAGATGGGGTCTTGCTCTTGCTTAGGCTGGTTTAGAACCTGTGAGCTCAAGCAATCCACCCTCCTTGGCCTCCTAGAGTGCTGGGTTTACAGGTATGAACCAGTGCACCCAGTCTACATTTCAAATTTATTGTCAAACAAGACTTCAAGTTTTGGGAAAGATGCCAAATTTTGTGGTCTTCATGAAAGGATTATTATAAAAATACTGTACTTACATTTCATTCAAAGCTGTTGGCAAATGAACAGCTAATAATTGTGTGTGGGGGGGGATGAGGATGGGGACAGGATTAAAGTTTCAAAAGAGAATGACTAAAAAAAATCAAAGGTTTAAGATGGTTTAAGAGAGATCTTTCCAAGAATTGGTTGAACATACACGCTTACCTACAGGGTGTCCATTAAGTTCTTCTGCAATTTTAAAATAATTGTCTATTTTAAATTGCACAGGAACTTTATGGACACCCTGCATATTTGCAAAAATAATCCTCTTTATTACCATACTGAGATAATAAAATGTTTTGTGTAGAATGTGGTATCATGTAATAGTGTAAACTTATCAGGAATTCACATCAAGAAAAAGTAATGTTCTTTATCTTTTCTAAAAATTGAATCGCATTTGCAATTGTAAACCAAATGTTGTTAAATCTTAGATTATGTTTTATCACATTTTTATAATTTTGGTTTTATTTTCCAAGTAAAGATTTAATCAAAATCTTTTTTTCTATATTTCAAGTGAAATTGTGGTTCGAATTTAATGGTGGTTTATTTTAGTGCCTTTTCTCCCTCTGTTAGACATTAATTATTCCAAGATGAGGAAGGAAAATAATATTTAGCTTTCCAGATTAGTGAGAAATAATTTATTTGATAATATTTTTCATTGTTAATTTAATGGAGGTTACTTCCTTAAGTAATTAGGGACTGGCAAGCAATGGATAAGCAGGCTTTCACATCACAGGCTCAGGGTATTTATTTGCATGGATTAGTCAACATTCAGGTAATGAGAAATATTTATTTCTTAATTTGATTTTAAATACAATAAGAAAGTACTAAGTTCAGAATGGAAAACGTCGTTGTCCTACTCTCCTTTCAGGCATCTAGGCAACCAGCAGTTACTCCCTAATATTCAAAGAAAATACCTAGGACCATGGAACAGAATCTCACCCTGACCTGGGTGGAGGAGGTTAGCCCAGTGCAGGACATCAGGGAGTGATAGTCATCAGTTACAAAGGTATTTCTTCAGGAATAGAGGACAGGAGAGAATGTTACCTCACAAGTGACCTTAGAAGGGAGCTTACTGAAAAAGAAACTTTGGGAATTCAAAAAGTGGAAGAATGATTTAATACAGGAGCTATCAACAGTGTAGTCTCAAAAGCATTTCTGAGAGTGACTACCCAGCAAGGTTTGGACAGAGAGGGACCCTCCTGCCCCACAAAAGGACAAGATAACTTGATCAAAGGTGCAAGGCTAAATTACTCACTCTTTTCCCACTACCCCTTCCCAATTCATTATGGTTTGGGCATAATCACTCAAATACCTTTAAATGGATAATTGTTTATATCTTCTTCTAAGCTAAATTTGGAAGTGCTCTGAGCATCTAATGTTGGAAACTGCGGCAGACTGAATAGACAGCATGTCCCTCCCTCCACCCTAGGAATAGAGATGGGGCAGCTGATCTTTTATGTTAGATGATTAGTTGGAAGTCCCTATATGCATAGCTAGAGAAGCAGTAAGAGCTCCCTGATTTATTTATGGTAGCAGTAACCGGAGAGGTGCTCTGTGAGAAGAGAGAGTAGAATGGGAGAGGGAGGGAAGAAGAAAAGAACAGCAAAGGGGGCAAGAAGAACTGCCTTTCATGTGGATACACACACAGAGGGGGAGGACTCACAAAATGTCACATATATATTATACATTACAGATTTCAATTAATATATAGGTAGGATATTCATTTTGAAAAATTATAGAAATATATGCTAGATTGTAATAAATTACCTCTGGGTGTGAGGATTATAAAGGACTTAAACAAATCTTTTGGATTTTTTTTTGTAATATGACATGTTATTGTTGAAATCAGAAAAAATAATAATTAAAATTTCAATGTTCCTATTTACCATCTTTAAAAATAAACATCAGGCAGTAGTTTTATAAACAACAAAATCCTTTACTACACCCTGCATTTAATGAACTCAGGTAACACCTTCATGGCAACTCTGTGGTTGTACTTCATATTAACACTTAATTATTAATTTTATTTTATTATTCAAGTACCAATTAAGGGATTCTCTATAGTCTACATATTTCTGAAGTGGCCGCCAGTCTTCTAATGAGTATCTAACCAGCCCTGAATATATTGAGAAATAATCTTAGGTTTACTAAAGTCAACAATTCTGTTGATTTAATACATAATCTTGATTTCACAAACTGCTAAATTATATGAAAAACAGAACTTTTCAGGGTTTTTCAAAATCAATAATATGCTTTGATTTTTCCAGACTATAAATGGCTTTACCCTCTTAGATGTACTGATTTTCCCATCTGCAAAATGATGATTCATAAGTTTGCTTAAATGGTCTCCAGGGACATGGTAAAGATTAGTGTAATTTAGACTAACAGAAAATATCAGAGTCAACTATGGCATAAACGAATAAACAAAGCTGTCAATTGCTTTGATACCTTTACAGAAACGGGCATATTAAAGGGACTTGGGAACACTTGATTAAATATTATCAACTGAAAAGTCTTGTTATGGGGAAAACTACTTAACTCACATATTGAAGGCTTGAGCAAAAATGACCCAGGTTTCTAGAGAATCTAAAAACCAGAGAGAAGATTGAACAAGGGGCAAAATTGTAGGCAATGAAGCCTAGCAATTAAAGGGATCATGGAGAGATTACTTGATGCAATTAATCTGTGGATTAATTGTTGAGTGACACAGTCTTTTATAGTTGTATGATAATACTATGGCTAGGAATACATAGTCAAAGAACTTGAACTTTGTATGTTTTTTTTTTAAATACATATATGTCTTATCTTCAACATACAATAATTTCCCAGTGAGTTTTAAAAGAGGGCTATAGGGAAACTCATCTACGATAACATGAACTCTGTGATAGCACATTTCTCACACATATGCTTGCTCTCTATGAACCCTGGGAAAGTCCATGGTCTGGACAAGCTAATCAATTAGAACACAATGCTCACAAGCCAGTGGTCACAACTTAAGTCCATATCCAGGCACCATTCCAATACTGGAGGCATGCATTCATATTGCCAATTTGGTCTCTCCACTTGAAGACAAATGTTAATGGTCAAAGAGATAATAGACATCTACTACGCAACTCCATCCTGTGTGTCCAGTTACAGTTTCAGTGATCTATGTATTTAGGTTATTAGGTATGAAACATCTAATTTTCCTAAGTATTAAATTTGACAGTAGATATATCAGAAATGTCACTTTGACAATTCTTGTTTTATTTTTATTATGAAGGTACATCTTCAGTTTTTCAAATGTACTTGTTGGCTGTGATTAACTTTCAAATTTTTTTAGAGCAAGTTTTGTAACACCATGGATACAAAGTTCGTGAACTCAACCTAGCAAAAATGCCACATACCTCATTGCTAAATATCACTACAGTATTTCCCTGGGAAGCTATGCACTGACTCCAGTCCCTAGTCCACCCTTTAAAGTAATTTTGGGACTCTTTTTCTGTAATGGCCATGACAGCTGTCATTGTATTAGCCTTGATGTCCTAAATACCTTCAAAATATCTTCCTTTAAATACTGCCTTTGTATTTGTGTAGAGAAAAAAGTAAGTAACAGCCAGAGCAGGTAACTAGAGAGGGTGTTCCAATGCAGTTATTTGTTTACTATCTAAAAACTTCCTCACAGATAGCCCTGTGTGAGCTGGTGCATTGTCTTGATGCAAGAGCTGTGAGTTGTTGGCAAAGATTTTCAGGTAATATTTTCTTAAATGTTTCTCTATCAGGGTTTACTCATTGTCTGTGTTTCTCAATCAGCTGACAATTTTGACTCTCAGTTTGACAGATTTTTCAATGTTTTTGTCAGTTCTGCTCAGTACTGGCTGCTCTGACCTCTCTTCACCAGTGATACTTTCTCTCTCCTCAGAAAAACATTTTATCCATTTTTAGACTGCTATTTTTATCATGGCATTATCCCTATAAACTTGTACTAACATGTGCCTTATTTCACTTCCATTTTTGCTAAATTTAACAAGAAATTTACGAATGTTTGTTCATTGCTCTAATTGAATCTCTGACATTCTCACAGTAGCACAAAACACAAAACAACAATAATGAACTTCACTCAGCAAGACACTGCCACATTTCAAGAAGAACACAACTGTGAGACGCTGATATACCAAGGTTATAAAACCTTGCAGAGTTGTTTGTACAGTGTCACCAACATAAGCATGGTGTCAACTTCACATACTTAATTGTTAGACCCATATGTTAAAAAATTATGTTATTTTTAATGTAATTTCTGTCATGGAACAAATGCAGACCAGACAGCTTGAAATATCAACAAAGTGTTTGGGAAAGATGTGGCTAATGAATGCACAGAATGTGGATGGCTTAAGAAGTTCTGTTCTGGTGATTGCAATCTTCACAATGAGCCATGTAGGCAAGCTGACACCAAGGAAGATAACAATGAGCTGAAAGCTCTCGTGAAAGCAAATCCATCTCAACCTATACACAAATTAGTAGCAAGCTTTGATGTCACTATCTCAATAATGTTGGACCATTCAAAACAAATCAGTGAGGTAGACTAGCTGGATAATTGGGTTCTGCATGAATTAAACAAGCACCAGGAGAGAAACAGTCTGAAAGTTTGCCTTTCTTTGCTGTCATGATATAAAGGCAAACCATTTTTACACTGCAATGTTACACATGATGAAAAATGGATTACTTTCCACAATCACAAGTGTTTGACACAATACTTGAAGGGAGATGAAGCAGTCCAAATTGAATATTCATCAAAGAAAAAACTGATGGTGTCTGTATGGTGAGCCAGCACTGATATTATCTACTATAGATTCATAAAACTTGATTAATCAATTACAGCAGATGTCTATAGCAACCAATTGGAAGAAGTTATGAGGATTCTTGTGATTAAGCAGCTGAGATTGGTCAACAGAGATAGGCCAATCCTCTTCCAAGATAATGGTTAACCACATGTTGAACAAAACAATGTTACTCAAACTACAGAGGCTGGATTTGGAAGGTCTCTGTCATCCACTGTATTCACCAGCACGTATACCAACTGACTGCCTCTTCTTCCAGGCTTTGTACCACTTATTTCAAGGAAATATATTTAATTCTCCACAACTAGAAAAGACACCTTTCCCAATTTCATCACCACTTGCTCTCTGGGCATTTTCACTTCTGAGATAAACAAGCTACTGTTAAGATGACAAAACTGTGGGTAGTTTAGGTGCACACTTAGGTTAATTGTACTGCTTCTTGTTTGAGGTGCAATAAACTAACTTTTTGATTCAAAATTAGCCATTTGATGTTTAATTCTAAATAGTTCTAAAATGTCAAAGATAATGGTGGTTACATTTGAATCACTCACAGAACCAATGCAGATCACTGTTCATTTACAAGTTCAATAAAGTATTCCTGTGTTTTATTTCCTTTCCTTTCTTTTCTTTTTTTTTGGAAATAGAGTCTCACTTTGTTGCCCATGGCTGAAGTACGATGGCTTCAGCCTAGCTCAAAGTAAGCTCAAACTCCTGGGCTTAAGTATTCCTCTTGCCTAACCGTCCTGAGTAGCTGGAACTACAGAAACCTGCCACAACACTAAGGTAATTTTTCTATTTTTAATAGAGCCAGGGTCTGGTTTCAAATTCCTAAGTTCAAGAAATCCTCCTTCCTTGGCCTTCCAGAGTGGTCGGATTATAGGCATGAGCCACTGCACCCAGCCTCAATGAAGTATTCTTAAAGTGCTTACTCCATGTCACTTCCAGTCTTAAGAGGCACCGGGACTCAACTCTAAGCATGTCAGATATGGTATTTACCTCTAGGAACTTTCTGTATATAGGAAAATTTTTCATTATACCAATAATCAATCAAATGAAAAAGTATGATTGTGCCAAAAGCATAAGAGAACTATAAATATTATAAATAATCATCATAAGTAGAGTATATGGAACTGGCACCCTACTCCTTGAGCCATAGGTGCTGCCCTATAATGCTTATATATATATATTTTTTTGAGACGGAGCCTTAAGCTATCCCCCTGGGTAGAGTGCCATGGCATCACAGCTCATAGCAACCTCCAACTCCTGGGCTCAAGCAAGTCTCCTGCCTCTGCCTCCCAAGTAGCTGGGACCACAGGCGCCCACCACAACGCCTGGCCATTTTTTGGT
>CAUYQV010101458.1:0-16836 GCA_963574575.1 Galagoides demidoff
CCACAGGCGCCCGCCACAGCACCTGGCCATTTTTTGGTTGCAGCCATCATTGTTGTTTGGCGGGCCCGGGTTGGGGATTCGAACCCGCCACCTTAGGTGTACGTGGCTGGCGCCTTAGCCGATTGAGCCACAGGCGCCGAGTCCCCATCCAGGTTAATACAAAAGATGTAAAGCCTTCATCATATTATATATATATTGTATATTATATACATTTATATAGAATATATATTATATATATCACACCATTTATTAATCCATTCATGGGTTGATGGGCACTTAGGTTGTTTCCACATCTTGATGATTGTAAATTGAGCTGCTATAAACAACCACACGCAAATATCCTTATGATAAAATGATTTTTTTTCTTCTGAGTCGATGCCTGGCAGTGGGACTGCAGGCAAATGGAAGGCTTGAGTTCCCTGAGGATTCTCCATACTTCTCTCCAAAGAGGCTGTATTAGTTTGCAGGCCTACCAGGCCCCCAAACCTTTTATTGAATCTTCCAGTTGGGAAACTTGAACCTTATATTCCTGGCCTCTGTATATTTGAGCCCACAGGATTTACAGTAGTAGGAGAAAATATCTATGAAATAATATTAAGTAGAAAGCATAAATTACAAACGGTATAGTGTGATTCTAGTGGGTTTAAATACATATAAACACACAAGCACACACGAAAAATTGTCTGAGAAAAGAGGGGGAGAAAGAAAGGGAAAGAAGGAGAGAAGGAGATGGGGGAGAAAAGGAGGAGAAGTTAATGTATCATTCTTCTCTAACTATAATACGCACTATATATATGATGGACATGTTTGCGTACATACAAGGGTAAGTCTGAATAGAAACACATCAAACTGCCAACAGCCCCCCAGGGTGGAAAAATCTATACTTTTCTGTATTGTTCATTTTTTTCATTTGTGCAGTACATGTTTATAATAGGATATAATCGGCTTTTTGCTGATTCTACTGAAATGGAGGAATGCTGAGGGCGAGTCCCATCCGTTTGCTGTGGCTTCACTACCCTGCAGAGGACAAAAATGTTTTTCTAATTACCCAGGGTTTTCCTGCTCCCCTCCCGGGACAAGCCCAGGGGCACAAAAGAGTTTCCAATCTCACTAAGGAGCAGCACCCTTCTGGCTGTAACCTCCAGCCCTATTGTAGGACTCCTAGTCTCTTTATGAGGACAGAGTTGAACTTTAAGAGTCGTTGTCTGAGGGTCTTCTGCCCACCCAAATCTGTGCCATACATGCATGAGCTTGTTAATCCTGAGTACAACCTTCTGTCCACTTTACAGATGAAGAAACTGAGGCATCATGAGGTTTGGGGTGACACAAGTGGTCAGCAGCAGAGCTGAAACTGGACCCCATGTAGTCAGGGTGTCCTGTGTGTCCCCACAAACACGCCCTCTCAGCGCCACCTTCACATTTGTCACTTCCCCCTTTCCTGACCTAGTCCCATCAGTGAGACCAGACACATCACGCCTCTGTGGCTCACACAGCCACAGGGACAAGCCACAGCCCTACATCCCTAGCCTGACCTCAGATCTCAATACTTGGAGACCAGACCAGGCTCCAGCACAAGCCCCTGCCCTCAAGGACCAGAGAAACAGCTGGTAAGAGACAGAGGCCCACTCTGTCTCGGCCCACACTCCTAGACCTTAATTGGGCTGCTAGCTGGGATTAAGGAGGGAAGAGAAACAGAAATGGAGAACTTGACCTCCCCTTGAGAACGGCCTTATCCAGCACTCCTCACTGGCCCCTGCAGAACTGTCAAAGGAGGGCACACCCAAGAGCACCAGCTGTGGCCTCCTCAGGGTCCTTAACTTAATGAGCATTCTTGCTCCTCCAGGTATGGGGAGGGGACACACTGTCTTCCTTCCCAGTGGTGACAGGTCTTAAGGAAGAGGATGGTGATCAGTTGGCAGGTGTCTCCTTGAGTCTCACCTCTGCTGCCTCAGTGCCCTCCTGATGCTGCAGGTGGACGGCTGTCACCATCAAGCCATCCAGATGACAAACACCCTGGACCCCCACACACATACCAACACCACTCTCCATTTTCTGAAGCCCTCAAGACAAGCTGGGCACAATGTCCCCCCACACACTTTTATGCCACACTGTCAGACGTGGCTGACACAAGCGGGGCCACCCTGTGCTTCAGAGACTTTACAGAAACACCTCCTCATTTCTACCCGCAGACCCCACCCCATCACTCTCCCAGGACTCAGACAGAACCCAGGTGAACACCCAGAATCGCCCCTCCCCTAACAGTGAGCTGACAGACCCCACTCTTCCCTCCCTGGGGACGCCTTCTCACCCTGGTTATGTCCGCAGCACTCTCCAGCCCACGCCACACCCCTGCACACCCAGTCTCAGGTTAGCTGAGGTAGAATGAGCTTCCCTCTGCTCATACATTCCTTTTTTTTTAAGTGACAGAGTCACATGTTTTCACACTCGGTAGAGTGCCCAGGCGTCACAGCTCACAGCAACCTCCAGCTCTTGGGCTTAGGCAATTCTCTTCTCTCAGGCGTCCGCCACAATGCCTGGCTATTTTGTTGTTGTTGTTGCAGTTTGGCCAGGGCTGGGTTCAAACCCGCCACCCTCAGTATATGGGGCCGGCACCCTACTCACTGAGCCACAGGCACCACCCTGCTCAGACATTCTTAAAAGGTAACAGCTTTCACCAAACCTCCAACACGGAGAGGTCCCACCCTTGCTCGAGTCATCAGAGAGCTGTGACTGGTTTCACAGTGACATTAGAAAAGGTCAGAGAAATATAGGGTTGTGCACCTTAGGGAAGGCAGAGCATTCCCGGGGGCTGGGTCTTCGGCCCCCTTTGGAAACATGAGAGGGGCCTGAGAGGCCCTGGAAACCAACATCCAGTTCTCCTCTCCGATTTTATCTCCTCCTCGGTCTTCCTTTTGATCTCATTTTCAAGCCAGAGATGAGCATTTCCACGTTGACTCCGGCTGATTATAACTGACTCTGAGCCTTTCTAGTGATTAAAGTAGCCGCGAGGCTGTGTTCTCCAGAGATCTGTACTGCAGGCTGAATAATTCAAGGCGTTTCTTCCAGAGGGCTGAGAAATTGGGAGGAAAAAAAAAATCAGATAGAAGAAAAGTTTCTTTTTCTTTTTTTTTAAAGAAAAGAGCAATTTCCCCCATGCTGGCTGCATAATAAGTATTCGATAAACGTTAGTTAATTCTGATTGACATAAACACCCAGAAACTGAGCGGAGAGACAGGCAGTGACCTGGCTGGGCTGGGCAGGGGCAGGAAACAGACTTCCAGAAGTAGAGCAGCTCCCGTGACTCGCCTCCCCCTCACCACTGACTGATGGACCTGGGAGCTGCTGGCATCTTCCTGAATCAGAAGGAAGGTTGAGATGAAGATGATAGGGGGACACAGTGAGATGGCATCTGGTGCCCTGCTCGGCCTATCGCTGTGCTCTGGGCAGTGATGCCCGATACTGCAGCACCCCATGGAGAGGCGTAGGCCCGAAGGTGAAGGAGCTGTTTTCATGAAGGACTGTGTGAGACGTCCATGCCCACGAGGACAGGTTTGACACAGAGGGGAAGAAGGAGGGGTGGGCCTTCTCGCCATCTCAGCTCCATGTCCTGTGGCAGGGCTTTGGGGACATGAAGCAGGGGTGGAGTGGAATCAGAGCCAGCTGTTCCAGGCAGAGCACCAGGAACGCGGCTTTGTACTGAGGGCAGCAGCAGCACTGGCAGTGGCCAGGTGCCATCTCCACAGGGCAGTGAGCAGTGAGCTTCCCCAGCAAGGGCAGAGCTGCAGAGAGACGTGGATCTGAGTATCTGCTACCCTGAGCACCCCAACAAGCGGGGAAGACTTCTGGGGTAAGTGGAGGCCTCCCCAAAAGCAGATGGAGTATGCAGCTCTTACAGTGCAGGGCTAATAACGTGGTGACTGTGCCGCCACCCACAGGCCGTACAGTCCAGATATGTCCGGCTCTAGAGCTTGCTACACATGGTTGGCCCAATGTTCAGCAATTCTACCTCATGGGAAACCCTAGCCTGATGAAGTACGGATATGGATCCTCATATCCAACCTCTCACATTACAGAAAGTGAAACACAGCTGGCTAGGAGCTGGAGAGAAGGTGAGACCAGGCTCCCTATGCGCGGTTCCCAGAAGTGTGTGCATGAGAGAGACAAACAGACAGAGACAGAGAAAGGCAGAAAGAGGTGGAGATCGAGGTCTGGGCCTACCGAATGAGCCCCTGCCAATGCCTGCGCCAGTGTCTCTGTCCAGTGTGTTGTCAGCCCCTGGCCAAGCTGGAGTCCCAGCTGCTGCAGCCTCCTCTAAGGTTGCACCGTCAGCACCCACAGAGCCAATTCATCTACCTGTGGTTTAATGAGCATCAGATGCTGTGACCAGGGACCTGGAGGCCTAGAAAATTTCAATTTCAAGCCTACTCCTTACAGTCAATTAGCATCACAACCCCACACCCCCGGAGACTCTGGGGCGCAGGAACAAGACAGCCAATAGCTAGGGTGGCTCCCCAAACACGGGCCCTGGGCCAAGGGACACAGAATCTTTGTGCTGGAATGTCAGAAAAGTCTGCAGTCCCAGGAAATAGCTAAACAATTAGAAAGTGGGGCCTAATGCTGGTCTGGAATGAGAGGAGTCCCATCCTCTCCTCGTAGGACAGGTCTCCGTGAAATACACATACAGAATGGGTTAGCCACACCTGTCAGGCTCTGCCCAGCTCCTTTTTCCTGCTGGACAATGTCCCCCCCACCCCCAAGCATTATGGAAAATAAGAGATGGGGGACCAAGTGTCGCTGGGTGCCTGGAGCCCAGAACTGTGGGAAGGGACCTCTTCCCCCACCATGGATCAGAGAAGAGAAGGACCTCGGGCTTCAGGGCGAAGCAGGACTCAGAATGAAACAGGTGAACAGTGAGTGAAATCTGACTCTCTGCAGCGCCTCTCGGGGCCTCTGGGCCTCACAGCAATGAGTTGTTTTCTCCGGGTTTCAACACCCAAGGTCCTTCTGCTCCTTATTAGATACGACTTAGGGTGCCCTCTCCATGTTAACAGACCCCACGGTGTCTCTGTCCCCTCTGGAATGGTGTATCTGGAACTCAACCAGATGCACTGAGCTCATGACTGTGAGACCAGCACCTCCCTGCTCCTCAGCTCATGCAGCCCCTGGTCTGTCTAGTGGCAGCCACATCGTTTGATTGGATCACATGAAGTTCGGAGTCTACTGAGACCCCTGTTTTTTCCATGGGTGCTTTTTCTCATGCTCCTTTCAAGATGCTGCTCTCCCATTACCTGTTCCTCTCTCTCTGCTCTCATCCCTTCTTCCCTGAGCCTCCTGCCCCGCTCTGCGTCCTACCGTACCCCACATTGAGCACGGGGTGAACTGGCTAAGGCACAGACCAGCCACCTTGTGCCCCGTGTAAACCTCCCCCTGGGACCCGCGGGGGAGTCTTCCACACTCTGCCCACCCAGCTCGCCAGCCTGTCTCCCTCCTCTGCACTTCGCGGATGACATCAGACCACACCCCAGTACTTGCTGTCCTATCAGTGTCATGCTTTGGCCAGCAGCACGTCTGTTACTACACCACGGCAGGCAGCTTTGGAGTCAAGACAGACCAGGTTGGAATCTGAATTCTGCCCACTGGTGGTCTACAAGCTGGAGAAGCCCCATTCCCTCTGAGCTTTTGCCGCCTCAACTCTAAATGGGGGGGGGGGGGGGATGGTACCCACTGGATGGCAAGAAAGAAAGGGAGGGAAGGGGGGAGGGAGGAAGAGAGGGAGGGAGGGAGGGAGGGAGGGAGGAAGGGAGGGAGGGAGGAGGAAGGGAAGGGAAGGGAGGGGAGGGAAGGGAGAACACACTTTGCAGGGTTGTGAAGAGGACTTGAAACAACTTAGGTAAAGCCTCAAACACATGCCTAGGTACCTGTAATGCTCTTACAAGGTCTCCACGCCCACATCTCACACAGCTAGAAAATTCCTATGCTGCCTGCATCACTCAAGTTCTGCCAGCTGGTGAAGCCTCTTCTCATTCCTCAGCCAGGCTCAGACTCCAGCAGAGCTCCTGCCTCCAACCTCCTGGCAACCTTGACTACGTGTCCCCTGTCCTGGTGTCCTCTGCATCCAGGTCTGACTCCCCATCCTCATTTCTGAGCCCCAGCAGGACAAGGGCCAGTTCTGATTTCTCTGTCCAACCCTCAGTGCAAGGCCTGGCACACAGGCAAGATCTGGAGATGTTTATTTAATTGAATCACATTGAATTATTCATGCCTTATTGAATTCTGTCACCCAGCACATTCTCCATTCCTCCCAGCTTTTAGAAGTGGGACCTCCTCCTTCATCAATAACAATAATAATAACTAAACCTTATTGATTGCTTCTTGCGTGCCAGCCACTTTCTAGGTATGCATCTCATAATTAACTCACTTAATCCCCAGGACAACCGGACTGAGATGGGCACTTGTTTTTCAAATGAGGAAACTGAGGCTCAGACAGTCGAGTTTCACATCTAGTGTCAAACAGCTAGGAAGTGAGAGGGCCAGGGGTTCTCTTTCTAGAACACTTGCCTTTTTATTTTTAGCCTTTTATTTTGAAATAATTTTACATGTATAAAAGAATTGCAAAGGTGGTACAAAGAATTCCCGTGTACTCTTCACCTTTTCCCCCCAATATTAATGTTTCACTTAGCCATGGCATGTTTATTACAATTTTAAAATGAACATTGGTACAGAATTGCGTGTATTAACTGTAGGCATTATTTAGATTTTCCCAGTTTTCCACAAATGCCCTTTGGGGGACCTAATCCAGCACCCCACATTGCATTTAGTCATCATGTCCCTTCGCCTTCTCTGGTCTGTGACCATTTCATGGTCTTTCATTGTCTTTCATGACTGTGACACTTGTAAAGAGCAACACTGGGTATTTTATAGAATATTCCTCAGTTTGGGTTTGACTGGTATTTTCTCATGAATAGTCTGAGGTTACAGATTTAAGGAAGCATAGCCCGGAGAAAAGCCATCACAACCATCTCCCTATCTCTAGGCAGAATGACTCTAAAACCCTCTCAGTCCCTTGAAAACATCTGCATGTTTATAACCTAGAGACTCAGAGCAATGGTTTCCAGGCAGAGGAAAGACAGACGAAGGCGATGGAGGCGCCCGCATCTCTCCCCCAGCGCCCCCTGGCCTTTGCACCCTCTCCGCTCTTTGCTTCTGCCTGGCCTTTATCAGGGCTGTTTTTGCTTCTAGATGCGAGTGGGCTTGTCTGAGTCCCCTCGACCCCCCATGCTAGACTGCAGCAAAGGTGAGGCCCTGCCCCATCCTGCTCAGCCTCCCACACCCCTCCTCCTCCAGGCATTGATCCCAGGGTCTGACACACAGTAGGGGCTTAGCAAGTGCTTGTGGAAAGGCTGGAAGAAAGCAAATTCGCTTCTGCAAGAAGCTTTGAGAAGAATATTCTGAGGACATTTTGTGACTTGCACCGCCTTCCAAAGCTCAGAAAATCGTTTTAAAAACTGATGACTGTGAAATTTCAATTATATTCACAAGGAGAGCCAGAGTAGCTGCAAGAAGCACGGAATGGCAGCTTTGCATCTGAGAAACTAAAAGAGTCTGGGGGAAGAATGAGCAGTATGGAGACCAGCCTTGAAGCCAGACCCAGCTGTTTCCAGAGACCAGCTGCTCATGAACAGGTTTGAATCCATAGCCCTTGAGAGAGGAGACAGTTCCAGGGACATCAGAAAGCTATAATGCCATGAACCAGCTACCCAAAATAATTTAGTGCTCAGAGGTTGCATTAATAGAGGTCTAACATCCACATAAAAGGAGGTGATAGATTTGTTCTGTTCAATGTTGGTCAAACCACAAGCAGAGGATTGGATTGAGAATGATAGGCTGGATTTTGTGCTGAGGTTGGTCTTTAGAATGAAGAAATGCCTGGAGTTAGCTGCTGAAAGGGCAGGAGTAATATTTCAAAAAGAAGGAAAATAGGTGTAAAGAATCTGAAAGACAAATGCTCTGAGAAAGGCCAGCATGGCTTAAAGAGAAGAAACAAGTTGTAGCCAGACTTAAGGATGGAGAAATGGGCAATAGCCAAACCTGCAGGGTTTCATGAGTCATACAGAGTTTGGATTTTATCCCAAGAACAATGGGGAACCCTAATGTGTCCTTGCATGTTAGCCAGGAATGACACTGGGCTAAGTCCCAGATACCCACCCCCCACAAACACACACACACTGGAAGAACAGCTCTTCCATGTCCAGCAAGGACACGGCACTGGAAGAGCTTCAAAGGAGTGGGAGGTGGGGATCCCCGGAGCCCTGACCCTGGGAACAGGGCCCAGTAGAGAACTTGGCTGAAGCTGCTGCTGGGAAACCTACATCCTCTTTTGGATCTGGCCTTCGGGGATCTCAGATAACCCAAGGCTTTCTGCAGCAGATTTACATGATTTCTCTCTTTTTTTTTTTTTTGCTTATTCTGCAGAACAGTGAGATCAGAGCTCACCTCTGTCTTGCTGTACTTCCCTTAAAGTCAGAGAAGTACCACCCAGTTCACTCCTACAGGGAACGCAGCAAGGCTCAGGCCACCCCATGGTGCCCCATGTGGCAGAGGTGTGGCTCCCCGGGGCTACCTTCTTAGGTGTTTCATCCTGCTGTCCTCCACCCCACGACACCACCACTGGCACTGGCCACCACTGTCATGGTTCCCAGATCCTCCACTGATGCCTCCAGAAGGTAGATGCAGCTGTCACTGCTGCTGTCCCCCTTGCAGGAATGGCTTTTATCGGTCCCTGTTTCTGTCCTCCCTAATCAGAGCCCAGGATGGGTGTGACTGATTAGCACACAGGAAGGTTGGAAATGTGAGTTTTCAGATTCTCTGCGGCTGCCTGGTTCCCACCAAGACTCAAAGTTGGGAGAATTCTTAGACACAGGAAGGTGGATCTGATACTGAAGGACCAAGTGTACAGCCCAATTAGTACTTACAAGTGTAAGCTGGTGTATGGCCCACACCAGCTCCGACTGCCAATTTCTGTCCTGCTCAGGTGGTCTTAGTTTTAGAGAACAGTAAATTCAAGCCAAGGAGTGACATGGGCTGGACCCAGGATCTTCATAAACTCCTACCACCAGCAAAGAGGAGAGATTTGGGGTCCCCTGGGTAGAGCTTCCATGTTAAAATCCAATGTTCACTCTCAGTGGAGGCAGAAGATCAAAGCCACAGGCAGAATCCATGTGGCAGCTGAGCAGCCTCCCCTCCCCCAAGGTGGTCAGTCTTTTAGGAGCTAAAGATAAAAGCTGCAGAGACTTTGAATAGAAGTATAAACAGGCTGAGGGGGACCAACCCTGATCTCCATCCCCACCTGCCCCCAGCATATACCCTAGAAGCTCCCATTTCATTACTCAGAATCTCACATCAAGACAATGGCGTGGTGGCTCACATCTATAAACCTAGCACTCTGGGAGGCCAAGACAGGCAGATCCCTTGAGCTCAGAAGTTTGAGACCAGCCCGAGCAAGAGCAAGACCCCATCTCTAGTAAAAATAAAAAAATTTAGTGAGGTGTTGTGGCAGGCACCTGTTGTCCCAGCTACTTGGGAGGCTGAGGCAGGATTGCTTGAACCCAAGACTTTGAAGTTGCTATGAGCTGGATTAACTCCAGAGTACTCTAGCCTGGGTGACATAGTGAGACTGTCTCAAGAAAAAAAAAAAAAAGGCTTCTAGGAAGCAACATGTCTGCACCCATGAATGCAGCCTTCATCCTCTTCCTTGGGTCCTACATTCCTAACCCCTGATGGTCTGCATTCCTGGGCACTTCAAAGATGGAAACACCACCCAATGAGGCCAGGCCATCTGTCTACTGGAAAACTCCTGTGCCTTATAAAAACCTTGCCTGATATGCCAAGCCCGAAGGACCCTACCTGGCAGCAGTGGGTACCCAGGCCAAGGTTCTGTCTCTGAGCCAGCCAGGGAGGGAGCCACGTCTGCCAGCCACCACTCCCTCCTTCTCTCCAGGCTCTGACCTAAGACAAGGTAGTGGCTGGGGCTGCCCTAGGGAAACAGGGTAAAATTAAACCATGATGAGAGCGGGATGACTAAAGCTTCCTCCACCCCAACCCTCGTGAGTAATTTGGACACACCACACTGGCCTACTCTTCCCCGAAATTAGATGAAACCTTTAGGGGAAAGGAGCGCTCCCCGTTAGATAATCACACACTTGAGACGCCAACCCCCCACTTTCCACCCCCTCCCCTTTAGCCTAGAGAAAAGAATAATAATAATAATTAAGCTGGTCTATTTATGGCTCTGGAAATCAGCAGTTCCAGGCCACACCTGCTAGGGTCGGGCTGCGCTGCAGAACGGCTCTGTGAGACATCCCGAAGTCTGCTTGACTACGAGCGGCAAGACGAGGGAGCGGCCAACATCCCCCTTCGGGGAGAACACCAGGGCTATTTAGAACAGCTCCTTGGTGGGGTCAAGGATTGGAAGCTGGAGACTCTGAAGGGCATTTCTCGTCGTGAAATCCAGCGGGCAGCCCAGGCTCATCACTCAGAGCAAGCCATACAGATTTATTTATATTTTGCACGAAAGAGGGAAATTACTTAGCCGTAGGGATCAATTCTTCAATCCAATGTTTCTAACATGGCAATAAATTTATTTCACCATCTCTCTTTTGCTTTTTTCCTCTTCTTGGGCTAAAAGAAATAAGCTGCCCTCTGGGGAGGCAAACCAAGGGAGGACATTCCCAGAAAGTCAGGAACTGGGCACCTAGCCGGGCCATGCGCTGCAGCAGCTGGTTTTGTGGAGCAAACACTAGAGTTAGAAGAGGGAGACTTGGGCTCCGGACCTTGGTTCTGTCACTTGTCTGGTAACCCTGAGCAAGGCAGAGCCCCATTTGTTTACTCCAGCCCCGCCATGCTGGTGCAAGAAGTTAGTAAGACCAGGTAGATTCAAGCTTCTAGTTTAGACATCCAAGTGGCTGACTGAAGGTGAATTTGAATCGGATTTGACGGCCCCTCCCTACCCAAGTTGTATAGACTGTGATGTTACAGAGATGTCACAGCTTGAGCAAGGGAGCATCTGGGACCATTTCCCAAAGCCAGAGAGTACTTGGAGCTTCCTCCACCCCAGGGGCAAGGTGAATCTGTGCTGCTTGGGACAGCTCTGGCTTGGGGGTAAGGGGAACCTGCAGCAGCTGGACAGGGGTGATGAATGGTCCCCCGTCCCCAGCATGGCCCACCCCTTCACCAGAGACGGGCTCGGGCTCGGGCTGATGTATGGCCGAGGTAAATGCAGCCACTGGTGGATACAGCGCTGTGATAGAGAAACATTGCATAGGATTGCCTGGGAGAAAACCGTGTCAGAGGGATGAGGGCGGAGAAAGTGACAGAAACTCTCCTCCTGGGAGATGCTTGAAGCAAGAGGCATAACGATGGTCCAGATTGAGGCAACAGCCTGGACCAAGGCAAGGAGGCGAGTGGTCACAGAGAAATCATAGAAAAGTTCATCCTTCAAGCCTGTGCCAAAGGTCTGCTCTTCCAAGAAGACCTTTCCGACCTGGGGTTATGCCCCTGCTTCCAAACCAGCAACTGCTCATACTCTCGGACAGCTCCTTTACAACAGCCCCCAAGACCCTCCCAGTCTGGCCCCAGACTACTTTCATTCCTCCAGATTTCATTCCCCAACCCCAGCCCCACTACCCACCTCCATGCCTTTGCCCCAGGCATTCCCCCCACTTGGCATATCTCCCCTGCCCCTCCTTCACCCCACAATTCTCACCAAGTCCAGCTCAAACCCCTCCTCTTCCAGGGCACTATCCTAGACCATCCACCCCTGAACATTTGTCACTGTGAATCCTGTCCCCTGAACATCTGTCACCGTGAATCCTCACAACATGCTGTCCTTCGGAAGGCTCGTCTCTCCGTGCTGCACCGACATTCATTTAAAAGCTAATGTTTATGGAGGGTGGATGGATAAACGTGGCATGTGCATACAATGGAATACCTCGGCAACAAAAAGGAAAGATTGTACCAATATGTACCGCACGGGTCTGGAAACTACTACATGGGGTCAAAGAGACCAAACACAAGAGTGCCGATCACTTGAGTTCTGTCCGTGGAATTCTAGAATAGGCAAAACTTACCTATGGTGGCAGAAATCAGAACAGTGGTTTTATCTGGCAACCAGGGGGTTGATGGAAGAGGGGGATGCAGAATGTAGGGATTTTCTGAGATGTTGAAAATGTTCTGGTTCTTTGTTGCCCAACACAGTAGCCACTAGCCATGTGTGGCTATTCAGCCCTCGAAATATGACCAGTCTGAATTGAAATCCGCCATGAGTATGAAACATACCCTGGTTTTCAAAGATTTAGGATGAGCAGAAGGATGTAAAATGTCTCATTCATAAATCTTATATAGATGACATGTTGAAATGATGATATTTGGGGCACACTAGGTTAAGTAAATACATTACTAAAGTTTGTGTCACCTGTGTCTTTTTACTTTTTTTTTTGGTTGAGAAAGAGTCTTACTTTGTCACCTCAGTAGAGTGCTGTGGCATCCTAGCTCCCAGCAATCTCAAACTCTTGGGCTCAAGCCATTCTCTTGCCTCAGCCTCCCAAGTAGCTGGGACTACAGGCACCTGCCACAAAACCCGGCTGTTTTTAGAGATGAGATCTTGCTCTGGCTCAGGCTGGTCTCAAACAAGTGAGCTCAGGCAATCCACCCTCCTCGGCCTCCCAGAGTGGTAGGATCACAGGCGTGAGCCACTGCGCCAGGCCTTTTTACTTTTTTTAAGGAGGCTACTAGAAAAATGTTAATTACCTGGGTGGTTTACATATATTTCAGGGAGAGGATACTATGTAGATCTCAGTTAAGGTGTTGGTTGTAGATGCGCATTTGCCAAAACACATCAGAATGCAGAAATGTGCCTGCAGGATCTGTGCATTTCCCCTATGTAGATTATACCTTGATTATAAAACAAATTTTAGTGAGCACCTACTATGCACTGGCAAACACTGCATTGGTAAAACCACACTGTAGGAACAGTCAATCCAGTCAGAGAAGCTGACTTTAATCAAATAATTGCTCTAAAAATGCTCTTTTCACTTGTCCAAGTTTAAGACCGTTGAGGCAGGAACTGCATTTGGGCATCTTTGCCACCCATTGCTGACTAGTCCAGAGAGGTGCTCAGCAAATTCTGATGCGTGGAGGAAACTACTGAACTGGTTAAAGTTCATTTTCTGGGTTGTTTTGGGGGTTTTTTGCAGTTTTTGGCCAGGGCCAGGTTTGAACCCGCCACCTCTGGTATATGGGGCCAGTGCCCTACTCCTTTGAGTGACAGGTGCCACCATGTTCATTTTCTGAAACAGACAGCTAAACAGAGGCCCCTGGGGAATGTTTCTGCCTTTAAACCAAAGCAGTGAACACCCGAGGACTTTGTCTTTCTGCAAAATTTCTAGGGACAAAAGGATCCAGACTGTCTCCCCAGTTTTGGCCTGCTCCTTTGGGATATAATCCTAGTAAAAGTCATAAAATCTTTTGGCTAAACACTCTGAGCCTCTTGGGTAAATGTACTGTGAGAAGCTCGCCGGTCAAAATTAATTTAAAAAATAGATTTTCTTATTGATATTGGAGTATGTATTTATGAACTGCTCTTTTTCCTAGAGATTCTGCAGGTGAAATATGTTAGACAACATCCGTACGGAACAGGTGTTCCTCACCACAGTGGGTACATTCCTCTTGTTAGTTTGTCAGGAAAGGTTAGTAATAAGCTTGCCAAGCTCTGCCGCATACCTTGAAACTAAGAGGGAACCACTCAAGTGATCTCTGTTGGCCGATGTGGTTTTCTAAGAAGCTACCCTGTGCCCCGATAGAAATCAGCTAAATATCGGGATCCTTTAGAGACCATGAAAGTGAAATTCCAACTTGTAGCAGCCATAGACCCAGCTTCTTTATTAACTTATCTCAGGGTGGTCATTAACTTCTACTCTGAGTTGAACCTGCACAGGACACAGGCCCAAAGACACATGGCAAGATTCAGGTCCCTCCCCCAAAGTATCCTGTATCACGTGGGATTTTTTTTTTCTTTTTTTGAGACAGAGTCCCAGTATGTTGCCCTCGGTAGAGTGCTATGGCATCATAGCTCACAGTAACCTCCAACTCTTGGACTTCAGCGATTCTCTTGCCCCAGCCTCCCAAGTAGCTTGGACTACAGGCATATACCACAATACCTGCCTATTTTTTGTTGCAGTTATTATTGTTGGTTTAGCTGGCCCAGGCTGGGTTTGAACCCCACAACTTTGGTGTATGTGGCTGGCGCTGTATCCACTGTGCTACGGGTGTCGAGCCTCACATGGGATTCTTATAATGCGCCTCCCACGTAATGTGAGTCCTGTTCCTACCAAGTCACAGGTAAGAAGGGCGCAGAGAAAGTGTTTGGGGAACACAGAGAGAGCTGGGTTTATTGCCACCTTCAGGAAGCTGAACAATAAACCCTGAGCGCCTCCTTGACGCCCCACCCTGTACTGGGCTCAGAGTCTATACACACAGCTCAGGATGGTCTCCCGCTTCTCCCACACGCCCACACACCTCATCCTGCTCACAGCAGCAGAGACATCATTTACAATCACTAACCAGATCATGTCTGTTAAATACCCCTCCTCTAGTTAAATCCCTTCAGTGACATCCCATTGTCCTTAGAAGAAAGATCAGATTTCTCAATGTGGTTGTCTTAGTCAGTTACTACTACTGCGTAACAAACCAGCCCCAGAACATACTGCTCCAAAACACATGGGCAGCAACAACAGTAAGGTATTATCACATGTCTGCATGCGCGCTGGATCAGCCCAGGTAAATGTTCCACATGTCTTTGGACCAGCAGGTCAGCCTTGACGTGTTTTTCTCATGATCAAGGCAGCAACAGAAAACATGTGAATCCTCTCAATGTCTATGTCTGGAACTTCTTATCAAATAGCATTGGCCAAAATAAATCCCATGGTCAAGCCCAAAGGGAAGGGGCAGAAAGGGTACTGTACACATAATGACACTGAGGCAAGGTGCAGACGCTGGGAAGTGTTAAGAGTTGGGCCCAACAATGCCCCATAATCTATCTTCTACCTACATCTCCAGACTCACCTTGTATCATTTCATTCCCAGGTGAGTTCCAACCAATCAAACTTGCCCTTTTTTTGACATTCTGTCCCCCTGGCTAGAGTCCTGTGGCATCATAGCTCACAGCAACCTCAAACTCTTAAAAACTCTTGAGCTCAAGAGTTCCTCTTCCCTCCACCTCCACAGTAGCTGGACCTGCAGGCTCCCACCACAATGCCCAGCTAGTTTTTCTGTTTTTAGTAGAGACGGAGTCTTGCTCTTGCTCAGGCTGATCTCCAACTCCTGAGCTCAAGCAATCCACCTGCCTCGGCCTCTCAGAATGCTAGGATTACAGGCATGAGCTGCAGTGCCCGGTCCCTCACACTGACCTTTCCTCACTGCCTGAAATGCAAAAAGCTCTTTGCCACTCCAGGGACTTTGCACAACTCTTCCCTCTGCCTGAAGGAATCTTTTCCTCATTCCTTGCAGGATGGCTTTTTCTCATCCTTCCGATCTGAGCTTCAATGTCACTTCATCAGAGACCCCTGCACCTGGTCTGATACATTCTCACCTTTCTTCTCCGTGCCCTCCATCCATCACAATTTGTAGTTCTATTCGGGGTTTTTTCCCAATTGTTCGTTGTCCATGTCCCCCACTAGACTATACAGTTCACAAGGAAAGACAAGGCATCTGCTTCATGCACCAAATTGTGCCCCCAACGCCTTTCACAGTGTCATGGTTTCATGGAAGGTGCTCAGTTCACAAAGCATCATTAGGTTGCACTGGAGTGGATCTTCAGAAAAGGGCTGCAAAGTAAAGGCAGGTGGAGAAGAGGTGTTCGGGCATGAGAAATAGCCTACATCAGCGGCTCTTAAGGAGTGGTCCACAGAGCAGCAGCACTGGCAACAGCACTCTCACCTGGGAGCTTGCTGGAAATGTACATTCTGCCAGGCACAGCGGTTCCTACCTGTAATCCCAGCTACTCAGGAGACTGAGGCAGGAAGACTTGAGTCCAGGAGCTTGAGGTTACAGTGAGCTATGATCACACCATTATGTTTCAGCCTGGGTAACAGAAGGAGACCTTTTCTCTAAAATGAAATGATGGTGGGTGCCTGTAGTCCTAGCTACTTGGGAGGCTGAGGCAGGAGAATCGCATGAGCCCAGGAGTTTGAGATTACAGTGATCCACGATTACACCACTGTGTTCCACTCTGGGTGACAGAGGGAAACCCTGTCTCAAAAGCATTTTTTTTTTCATTAAAAAAAAAAAATAGTTGGGCATAGTGGCTCAAACCTATAATCCTAGCACTCTGGGAGGCCAAGGCAGGTGGATCACTTGAGCTCAGGAGTTGGAGACCAAACTGAGCAAGAGCAAGACCCCCGTCTCTAACACTAACCAGGTGTTGTGGTGGGCACCTGTATTCCAGGCCACTTGGAAGGCTGAAGCAAGAGGATCACTTGAGCCCAGGAATTTGAGGTTGCTGTGACACCACAGCGCTCTACTAAGGGTAATAAAGTGAGACTGTCTCAAAAAAATAATAGTCAGCCACATACACCTAAGGTGGCAGGTTCGAATCCCCAGCCCGGGCCTGCCAAACAACAATGATGGCTGCAACCAAAAAAAATGGCCGGGCGTTGTGGCGGGCACCTATGGTCCCAGCTACTTGGGAGGTGGAGGCAGGAGACTCGCTTGAGCCCAGAAGTTGGAGGTTGCTATGAGCTGTGATGCCATGGCACTCTACCCAGGGGGATAGCTTGAGGCTCC
>CAUYQV010101463.1:0-14682 GCA_963574575.1 Galagoides demidoff
GGAGGTTGCTGTGAGCTGTGATGCCTCAAGCTATCCCCCTGGGTAGAGTGCCATGGCATCACAGCTCATAGCAACCTCCAACTCCTGGGCTCAAGCGAGTCTCCTGCCTCCGCCTCCCAAGTAGCTGGGACCACAGGGGCCCGCCACAATGCCCAGCCATTTTTTTGGTTGTAGCCATCATTGTTGTTTGGTGGGCCCGGGCTGGGGATTCGAACCCGCCACCTCAGGTGTACGTGGCTGGCACCTTAGCCGATTGAGCCACAGGCGCCGAGCCAGTTTTCTTTTTTTCTTAGGCATTATCACTTGTTAAATTTAGTAAAAGAAAATAGTAATAAAATTTTTATATTTTTTAATTGTTTTTTTAAGTACCATGGCCTTGACCCAAAGTGAGATCCTGGACTTCCAAGTTAGGAAATATCAACACATCAGTAGATATAATGAGGTTTCCAGGACAGTACTCTTAGCCAGGTGACTGTGACTTTTCTATAATAACATCCCGACAAATGATGATACACACTGTAACTTATAGTACTGGACTTTATGACCACTTGATAGGCTGCAGATAGTAAGTGTGTTTATGTGGGAAGAAAAATGACCTTGTGTTACAGCCAATGATCAAGACCTTGACAAGGAGACTAAGCAAATGAAGAGATGTTGGCAGAGGAGGCAAGTACCTGTAAGCTATCCAAGGCTGACACTCTACTTGACTGGCCAGTATGTCTGTTATCTCGTCACCCATCAGCTACCACCCTGAGTGTTCACCTGATCCGCACCATGCTCCTTGATGGAGGTGCTTATTCTACCTAATGCCAGAAAACAAGCTCAAGCCACGAAGAACTGGACTGTTGAAGCAGAACCAGAGCCCGTGCTGCCTCACTCCAGCAGCAAATGCTCAGCCATGGCACTCACTGCTCCTCCAGCTCCCACACTCTGCTCCGTACCAGGCCAGGACCTACCTAATGTCCGAGGACTCACTGTCAACATCGGACAGCTCCAGCAGGTCCTCTGAACTCCCCTCTTCATCAGAAAAAGACCTCCTGACTTTGGGCTGCAGCATGTCTTGAGTAATTTTATTCCTGGCATCCATGCTTTGCACATCTTCTTCACTGCGGCTCTTGTCTATAAGTCAAAGAGCACAATAGCACTCACTGGCACCATGAAACGACCAGGTGCATATCTCAGGCTACTCAGCCCATGTCCCCAGTGCCTGAAGAATGGAGGTCTGGATGGGCTGCCCCACTTACCTGGGTGCTGGATGAGGTACGCTTCCACGAGGTTGTTGAGGATATGGTTTTTACAGATCCGCTCCACCGGACAGCGGCAGGTGGGGCAGAGTGAGGAGCGCTCCATCCAGCCGGAGTAGCAAGCTGCGCAGAATGTGTGCATACAAGGCTGCAGGCTGGAGCACAGAGGAGCATGTCTGTTGACAGGACCGTTGCCTCGTGCCTAAGTCCCCAGCAGGGCCCACCCAGTAGAAGGACATGCCAATCTGAGCCATGTGCCAAATGGGGGCCTCAAACCATCATTTGACCTAAAAATACTTGGACTCAGTCTTGGTCAATGAAAACACATCAGAGGCCACATAGATTCTGTGTTTTTTAGGATGGACAGGGGCAGACTGTGACTCTAGGAATACTAGTAATAGACACAGAGTATTTTCAGACTGAAAGTCAACAGGCTCTAATTATTTTTATTTTTTTTCAGTTTTTGGCCAGGGCCAGGATTGAACCTACCACCTCCAGTATATGGGACCAGTACCCTACTCCTTGAGCCACAGGCACCGCCCAATAGGTTCTAATTCTTAAGCTCCCAGAGGGAAGCAAACAGGCTTTTTCTCAGTTGCTCCTGCATGTATGTTCTATGTTAGATGTTGTTTTTCTTTAGCTAAAAAATGCTTTAAATTCAGCATAGTTCATTTGATCTGTCTGCAATGTGGAGACTGGGTTCACTAGGTTACATGTGACCCATGCCAGTCAAAACCAGTGCTGCTGAAATCCTGGGGGTTCCACAGCCCTGGTTTCTGGGCCCAGGTTTTCTCATTGACTAAAAAGTAAAATGAAAACAGTAACTTGCACAAACCCCACACTAAACCGCACCCAAGGCCTGGGTCGTACCTCACACAGTCATGCAGCAGTTCCTGGCAGATGACACATGTGAGCGTCTCCTCCATCTTGTCTGGCTTTACAGCTGCAGCTCTGACATCCTCGAGAACAGGTTGGGTGTTTTTGCACTGATCTGCGACCAACAACTGCAGGTTCAAGTCAAGCTCCCCGTCTGTGAGATAAAGGGACGCAGCTGACTGTCAAAGCCAAGGAAGAAATAAATGCATAGACTTAAAGTAGAATATGACTCCAGGAATACAACTAACAGACACAGAGTGTTGTCATTTTTGTGTTTGTTTTTTTTTTATGAGGCAGAGTCTCTCACTATGTTGCCCTCGGTAGAGTGCCGTGGCATCACAGCTCAGAGAAACCTCCAACTCTTGGGCTTCAGTGATTCTTTTGCCGCAGCCTCCCAAGTAGTTGGAACTACAGATACCCACCACAACACCTGGCTATTTTTTTGTTATAGTTGTCTTTGTTGTTTAGCAGTCCTGGGCTGGGTTCAAACCTGCCAGTCCCAGTGTATGTGGCCCGCGCCCTAACCAATGAACTGTGGGTGCCAAGCCCACAAAGTGTTTTCAGACTGAAAAGTCAACGGGCCCTAACTCTTAAGCTCTCAAAGGAGAGAGACATAGATAAGGTTCAGGCCTCTACTGCCTACCAGAAAGTTGTTTTGTTTTGAAGACAGACTCTCACTCTGTTGCCCAGGATAGAGGTCTATGGCATCACAGTTCACAGCAATTGCAAACTCTTGGGCTCAAGCCATCCTCTCTCGAGTAGCTGGGATTACAGGAGCACACGGTAACAACCGGCTAGTTTTTCTGTTTTTTAGTAGAGACAGGGTCTACTCTTGCCCAGGCTGGAGCCTGGAAATTGCTCTGGAGCTCAGGCAATTTCACTTGTCTCAACCTCAGAGTGCTAGGATAACAGGTGTGAGCCACTGTGCCTGGCCTATAAAGATATATTTTTTTTGAGGCAGAACCTCAGGCTGTTGCTCTGGGTAGAATGCAATGGCATCACAGCTCATAACAACCTCCAACTCCTAGGCTTAAGTGATTCTCTTGCCTTAGCCTCCTGAGTAGCTGGGACTACAGGCGCCCACCACAACAGCCAGCTATCTTTTGGTTGTAGTTGTCATTGTTTGGCAGGCGGCCGGATTCAAACCCACCAGCTCTGTTGTATGTGGCTGATGCCTTAGCCGCTTGAGCTAGTGCCACCTATAACGGATATTTTTAAGAAGGCCTAAAATAAGTTTCATGTTCTAGTATGTTTAAGTTTTGTTTTAAGCACATAGTTAATGACAGAAAAAAAGACATTCAGGATGTATGTTTCTGAGATAAAGGTCAAATTTCAAACAGTATTTGTATATAATGTTCATTTTTGTTTAAAGAAACAAAAACTGTGACTCATGTACACCCAGGAAAGCACTAAAAAGCACAGACTACAAGCTGTCACCAGTAGCTTTAAATTTTTTTCTTCTGATTTTTTATTTTTTTGAGACAGAGCCTCAGGCTGTCCCCCTGGGTAGAGTGCCGTGGCATTGTGGCATCACAGCTCACAGCAACCTCTAACTCCTGGGCTCAAGCGAGTCTCCTGCCTCCGCCTCCCAAGTAGCTAGGACCACAGGTGCCTGCCACAACGCCTGGCTATTTTTTGGTTGCAGCCATCATTGCTGTTTGGCGGGCCCAGGCTGGATTTGAACCCACCACCTTAGGTGTATGTGGCTGGGGCCTTAGCCACTTGAGCCACAGGCGTCAAGCCCTCTTCTGATGTTTTAATTCTTCTATAATGCTCATATGTTGAAAATCACAGATTTCTAATCAAAGAAACACCTGCACATAATTTAAAAAGTCAAATATTTAGAAAATAAAAGCAACCATCCTCTGACCAGCCTTTCCTCACCCGTATTTCCCTCTTCTGAGGAAAAGTACTTTCATGTCTTTTATCTGTTTCTCCTGGCATTTACTTCTGTGTTTCTGAATTCTAACCTATATTTTGATTTATCAGTTTTAGACATGGTCTCTGGACATCTTATTAACATAGAGAAGAATTCTGATCCCTGAGACCCCGTTTCTAGCAATGTCATCACACAATTGTTGGTTCATATTATATTAACATTATTATGCTTATACACATAAATATTCATTCCTGGCAGGTGTGGTGGCTCATGCCTGTAATTCTAGCACTCGGGAAGGCCAAGGTGGGTGGATTGCTTCAGCTAAGGAATTTGAGACCAGCCTGAGAAAAGTGAGACCCTGTCTCCACTAAAAATAGAAAAACTAGCCGGCCATTGTGGTGTGCTCCTATAGTCCCAGCTACTCGGGAGATGGCTTGAGCCCAAGAATTTGAGGTTGCTGTGAGCTATGACACCATAGCCTAGACAAAAGAGTTATGCTCTGTTTCTAAAAAACCAAAACAAAACAAAACAAAAAACACTTTATGAATACAAAGGATTACATATTTCCTGCTTCTGGTGGGCAGCAGTGGCCTGAACCTTTTCTGTGTCTCTTTCCTTTTTTTTGAGACAGTCTCAAGCTTTCACCCTAGGTAGAGTGCCATGGTGTCACAACTCACAGCAACCCCAAACTCCTGGGCTTAAGCAATTCTCTTGCCTCAGCCTCCCAAGTAGCTGGGACTACAGGCGACCACCACAATGCCCAGCTATTTTTTAGTTGCAGTTGTCATTGTTGCTTAGCAGGCCCTGGCCAGGTTTGAATCCACCACCCTAGGTGTATGTGGCTGGTGCCCTGCCAAATGAGCTACGGACACTGCCTCCTTTGGGAGCTTTGAGCAATCCAGCTACCTTAGCCTCCTGCAGTGCCAGGATTATAGGCATGAGGCACCGTGCCCAGCTAAAGCCCGGATTTTCATTCAGACAATGCTGAGGTGTTACAAGTGTCGAAATGAGGCAAGGTCCTTATGCTGCTGCAGAAGCTGACACCCTCAGGGCACAGAGCACCAGCCCAGGGAGCCCATAAGAAGGCACAAGATGCAGAGAACCACAGATTCTAACCTCTTTTCATTTTCTTTTTAGTAGGCTCCAAATCCTCCTGATCTCGAGTTTCCATCAAAGAGGAAGGTGTTCCTGTTCTGTCTGGGAGAGTCAACACAAAGCCAGAGATTTCATCATTTGTCACAAGCAGACCACATCCTTTTGGGGACATGGATGTATCCCCAGACCCTGTGAGCAGGTAAGACACTTTCTTATTTATCCACCTCAGGAGAGAACACTTCAGGTCAAAACTGGTACAATTTACAACCAAGATGTCACAGTTTAAGAATGATGTACAGCTTACTAGAAATACTTGTTCACTCAACACACTGTCTTAAAAGTATCTGTGCTTATCACTTATGCTAGGTGGAGCTGGGGGTGGGTAGCTGCAGAGATGTTTGTGACTAAGATCAACCCTTCAGTACCAAGTCTAACACAGGGCACAAGTCTAGCACATCATGCACATTATATCAAACTACTAAAACAGAAATCTATGAGCAGCACCTGTGGCTCAGTGGGTAGGGCACTGGCCCCATAAACCAAGGGTGGTAGGTTTGAACCGGGCCCTGGCCAGCTAAAACAGCAGTGGCAACTGCAACAACAACAAAAATAGCTGGGGATTGTGGTGGGCACCTGGAGTTCCAGCTACTCAGGAGGCTGAGGCAAAGAATCGCTGAAGCCCAAGAGTTGGAAGTTGCTGTGAGCTGTGATGTCACAACACACTACCGAGGGTGACAAAGTGAAACTCTGTCTCAAAGAAAAAAAAAAGTTTATAATATAGTATGACACATATCTAGTTTATAATAGCCTATTATCATCTGATAAAAGAGGAAATTGGGGCTCGGCGCCTGCGGCTCAAGTGGCTAAGAGACTAGCCACACATACACCTGAGCGTTTGAATCTAGACCGGGCCCGCCAAACAATGATGGCTGCAACCAAAAAAAAAAAAAAAATAGCTGCGCATTGTGGTGGGCACCTGTAATCCCAGCTACTTGGGAGGCGGAAGCAGGAGACTCGCTTGAGCCTAGGAGTTGGAGGTTGCTGTAAGCTGTGATGCAATGGCACTCTAACCCAGGGCGACAGCTTGAGGTTCTGTCTCAAAAAAAAAGAGGAAATTGGCCTAAAGCAGCTAAAAGAAAACAGAACAGTTTGAAGGATAAATTAACTCATACTAACAGAAGAAAAGAGATAAGCTTCCTGAGCTGGCTGCTGGCCACTCTCTAGCCCAGCACCCATTCACACCATGAGAGACTAACCTCCTCAGCAAGACTTGTCATCTCCAGAATAAAGGTTACATTAATGCTATCTCCCTGACAGGCTCCACTGTGGTAAGAAGTGACTTACAGCTTATAAAAAGCACTTAGCATACTATTTCACATTTAGAGGAAGCTGAGTAAGTATGAACTATAATTATCTTGTTAGTATATAAATACTTAAGCATACAGATTGGAAAAAAAAATTTTTTTTTTTTGAGACAGAGTTTCACTATGTTGCCCAGTAGAGTGCAGTGGTGTCACAGCTCACAAGAACCTCAAACTCTTGGGCTTCAGTGATTCTCGTCTCACCCTCCTAAGTAGCTGGGAACAGGTGCCCACCACAACTCCCAGCTATTTTTTTTGGTTATAGTTGTCATGGTGTTTGGCAGGTCTAGACTGGGTTTGAACCTGCCAGCTCCAGTATATGTGGCCGGCTCCCTAGCTGCTGAGCTATAAGGCACCAAGCCCAGATAGAAAAAAAAATTTTTTTTTTTTGGAGACAGAGTCTCACTTTGTCTCCCTTGGTAGTGTGCTATGGCATCATAGCTCACAGCAACTTCCAACTCTTGGGCTTAAGTTATTCTCTTACCTCAGCCTCCCAAATAGCTGGGACTACAGGCGCCCACTACAATGACCAGCTTTTATTGTTGTTGTTGTAGTTGTCATTGCGGTTTTAGCTGGCCAGGGCCGGGTTCGAACCCTCCACCCTCAGTATATGGGCCAGCACCCTATCTATTAACCCACAGGCACTGCTCCTAGAAAAATTTTTATTTAAAAATTGTATAATATATAAATGGATTGCCCTTTAAACATAGAACATTATTAAAAACTTCGCAAAACTTTATCACTCAGTCTACACACTGTGCTATGCATCTGGAAGGGATAGAATGGAAAACACTGGGGAAGTAGATTTTCTTTACAGGCCAGAGCTATGCTGTTGGGTGCTTTTTTTTTTTTTTTAAGAGACAGAGTCTCACTTTGTTGCCCTCAGTAGTGATGCGGCATCACAACTCACAGTAACCTTCAGCTCTTGGGCTTAGGTGATTCTCTTGCCTCAGTCTTCCTAATAGCTGGGACTACAGGCACCTGCCACAACGCCCGGCTACTTTTTGTTACAGTTTGGCCAGGGCCAGGTTCAAGCCAGCTACCCTCAGTATACGGGGCCAGCGCCCTATTCACTGAGCCACTGGTGCCGCGCCGGTGCTTTGTTTTTGAAGAGGGTCTGATAATATCCAAAAAACAGTGTGTGAAGCTACAGATGTGGTTTACCAAGGCAGATAGTTGGCAACCTGTACTTGTTGTACTTGAAATGTCACTTCTCCTTGCGACCAGCAATGCAGTGTTAGCACATACCCTAGCTGTGCACAGTTCTGGGTTTTAGGGGCCCTGGACATTATTCTGAAGGGGCCTAGAGAGTTTGGAAAACTTCAACCATCCAGGTGGTTATTCAAATCTGGCATGTTTTCATCTTAAAAGGTGACTGCATTTTCTTTCACTTGTGAATCTAAGTTAACAAAGTTTAAACAAAGGCAGATCAAATGGGCCTTTAAGAAGCTGGAGTTACAGTTTAGAAGTGTATAGGAGACAGGCTGGTAGGAACTTTTTCTGCCACTGATTTGGTATAAACAGCTTGTCTTATCTACAGAAGCAAGGAGTGAAAACTGCACAGCATAAGCATCTTTAATGGGCATCTGAGAAGCCTTCCTATGTGTCCTAAAAAGTCACAGCATCACTGTTCAGATGCCTGGAATGTCATTAACCTGAGGATTTGGCTTATGAAAGGACCTCTGGAAAAGGAAGAGGGCAGATCCCATCAACTCCCAGTATGAAGAAGGATACTGGAGAAAAACCAAATTAACAAAAATAGAAACAGGCTCAGCTTAAGTTCCAAGAGGGAGACTGAGGCTCTGCCCCTAAATCCCACTAGATTACTTAAAGAGATGTAAGAAGAAGGGACATCTTGCTGCAGAGCAGCCAGACTGGCAAGTGAGATGGAGGGAGCATATTTCTCCCTGTCACTGACCAAAAGATAGATCATCTGAAAAAAGGTCTTTCTTTGAGAGACTCTCTGTTGGCAATAAGATATGCTGAGCCCATCCTGGACTGGGTATTCTTGGACTTTGTGTTATGGAAACCAGCTTTTTTGTCACATCCAAACACATCTGAATTGAGATTTAAAGGATGTTCTGTCCATAAGAAACCTGCAGACTGTTGTGTGACATAAAAACAAGACAGCTCAGCATTTTAGGAATAAATAAGAATTTTCCCAAAGCTAGGTGAAGAAAGCTATAAAACCTCACTGAAGACTATCAGAGAGCTTAATAAATAGGGAGTTGTATCATTTTCCCAGGTACTATAAAAGTTTCAATTCTCCCCTGATCAAAACATCAAAAATAGGGTGGTGCCTGTGGCTCAGTGGGTAGGGTGCCAGCCCCATATACTAAGGGTGGTGGGTTTGAACCCAGCCCCAGCCAAACTGTAACAAAAAAATAGCCAGGCATTGTGGCAGGCACCTATAGTCCCAGCTACTCAGGAGGCTGAGGCAAGAGAATCGCTTAAGCCCAAGAGTTGGAGGTTGCTGTGAGCTATGACACCATAGCACTCTACTGGAGGTGATAAAGTGAGACTCTGTCTCTAGGAAAAAAAAAAAAAAGGTCAAAAATACTTTTAAAAAAACTTGAAAAGCTAATTTTATGGAAAATCTGGAAGAAAATTATAGAATAGCTAATAAAGTAAACTAAAAAAATAAATACAGGCTCAGCGCCTATAACTCAGTGAGTAAGGGCACCAGCCACACACATTGAGGGTGGCAGGTATGAGCCTGGCCCAGGCCTGCTGACAATGACAACTGCAACCAAAAATAGCTGGATATTGTAGTGGTGGGTGCCTGTAGTCCCAGCTACTTAGGATGAGGCAAGAGAATCACTTAAGCCCAAGAGTTTGAGCTTGCTATGAGTTGTGACACCATGGCACTCTACCAAGGGCAACATAGTGAGACTCTGTCTCAGAAAAAATAAAATAATAAAAAAAAATGAAACAGGACAGCACCTGTGGCTCAGTGGGTAGGGCGCTGGCCCCATATACCGAGGGTGGTGGATTCGAACCCAGCCCTGGTCAGCTAAAACAGCAGTGGCAAATCCAAGAAAAAATATCCAGGCGTTATGGTGGGTACCTGTAATCCCAGCTACTTGGGAGGCTGAGGCAAGAGAATCACTTAAGCCCAAGAGTTGGAGGTTGCTGTGAGCTGTGACGCCATAGCACTCTACTGAGGGCAAAAGAGTAAGACTCTGTCTCAAAAAAATAAATAAAATAAATACATATAGCCACAGTGTGATCCAATTTAGGGAATATATATACATACATTCTATGCAACAACACCTACGAGAAAACAACCATGCCATGCTGCACCCAAATGGTCTGAATTTTTCCCAGTGACTACAGAGGAAGGCAAGAGAGTTCACAGTATTAAGGACCAGTATATATAAAGCTGGTTTGAAATACTATGCCCACCTAGATGAACTTGGAAAACATTATGCTCGGTGAAAGAGGCCAGGCACAAAAGACTACACACTATATGATTCCACATATATGAAATATCCAGAATAGTCAAATCTATAGAGACAGAAAGCAGATTCATGGTTGCCAAGCGGTAGGAGAAAGGGATGGGGAATGTATGCTCATTGGGATGGGTTTCTCTTTGAGGTGATAAAAATATTCTAGAGTTAGTGGCGATGGTTGTAAAATCTTAGAAATGTATTAAAAACCACTGAAATGTACACTTTAACTGTGTGATTCGTATGGTATGTGAATTACATTCCAATAAAACTGTAAAATACTATAATACCACAATCCCTGACCTTTAGCATTTCTGTTAGGGATGGAACAGATCAATATTTACTACGTAATTATACCATTTTCCCAGGTACTATAAAAGTTTCAATTCTCCCCTGATCAAAACATCAAACATAGGGGGTAAACAAAAAAAAAACAAAGTAAACAAAAAAAATTTACTATGCAATATGATTTACAGAAATCATATTACTGAGGATCTCATGCTATTCTCCAATGGCTTTATCTGTCTCTGTGACAATGTACATATGGATTAGTGAACAAAAATTGTTTCTAATGCCATGACCTCATAAGGTATGAACAGGAAATTTCATCTCACCAGAGCTGGAACAATGCTCTAGCATTGCACGAGGCTCCATGGTAGAGGTAGAGGCCGTGGGGAGGAGGTCTGACGTCGACGTCGATGGCTGTGGCTCCTCAAAGCACATCTGAGTGGTGGGTGACAATGATGGGACCTGGGGATCATCATCGCACCCTGCACCTGAGGTATCTTTGGTCATGTGGAACACATTTTCTTTATTAGCTTCTGTAACCACAAAAGGAGAAGCAACACTTAGGACTCCAATGGACACCACTACTTCAGGTGAGACACTCCAGAATACTAAAGGACTTTTTAATCTTTTTTTTTTTTTTTTTTGAGACAGAGTCTCACTCTGTTGCCCTAGGTTAGAGTGCTATGGCGTCACAGCTCACAGCAACCTCAAACTCCTCGGCTTAAGCAACCTTCTTGCCTCAGCCTCCCTGAGTATCTGGGACTACACGTATATGCCATCATGTCTGGCTAGTTTTTCTATTTTTAGCAGAGACTGAGTCTCATTCTTAACTCAGGCTGGTCTCAAATTCCTGAGCTCAGGAATCCACCCACCATGGCTTCCCAGAGTGCTAGGATTACAGGTGTGAGCTACCACGCCCAGCCAGCTTTTTTCTTAAGAATTCAACAGCCCTTAATACGCATCCACTTCTTTGCAATTATCTTACTTACCAAAGGAATCTTGTGTCATGCTTTGCTTTTCATTTAAAGATTCATAGAGGTATGCCACATCTAAAAAGACATGAAGCAAATCAGAGAAGCAGTGGCCATGTGAAATGAGAGTTCATTTTTCTCCTGTTTCCTCCAGCCCATTTGTCTTTATTTTCACTCATTGGCTAGTAATAATATTCACCAGCTTAAGAAATTTCAAAATAAGTGATCCAAAGCATCTTTATCAACTTAAAATAAATGAGCCCCAGGAAAAAATGGCATCAGGAGGTATGCTGAGGTGAAGAATACACGCCTTGCCTATAATTTCAAACTACCAAAAGGAAGAGGTATAGGATCTTTCCTTGTGGCAGGGGGCTGATTTTGATTATGCTGAAGATGACCAAAGAAATATGCACCCCTTCTTCCTCTTCCTTACCACTGTGGTCTTTAAATATTTCAGGACTCCCATAGCCCTCCTTGTCCTATATCATTCTTCCACAAACAAAAACACAGACTCCTGGAGCTGAAAAAGTCCCACTGGAATCCAGTCTAACTTTTGCTGTCTCTTGTGAAGTCTCCAAAAGCAGAACCATCCATGGCCTCCAGGCCTCTGGTCCTAGGTTTTTATTCCCCAAGAACTCAAAATTCCTCTATGATGTGACCTAATCCACCACCACTCCTTTTCCTTCGCTGCCCTTTGAGAGTCATACTTATGACCACAGTGTTCCTGAAGAATGCTGGGGTTCGGAGCACACTCCCATTGTTCAACAGATACTATGGACACCAAGAATCCATGTAGACAGCAAAGGGAATACAGCCAACAGCGACACTGCAGTAGGAAGCATCTGGAGGTGCTTCTGGAGGTGACTGCCCCATAGCACACCCCTGTGTGTGTCTAACCCTGGGAGGTCTCCTCTCTTACTCTGTTCTGGCTCATTCTTCCTGTACACCAAGTAGATGACATCTCCCGTCTGTAAAAGGCAAGTCTGCTTCTTAACAATTTTCAGCTTGTTAATTACTGTTCCATTAGTACTGTAATAAAAAAAAAGGTTATTTATTTACTCTACTTAAAATAGTTTGAGTTAAATTTCTGTTCTGAAAATACGTCACAGGAATAATGCAAATGCAGGAGGACCTCTATAAGCTAATTACCCAGGGACTGCAACAAACTGGTCATGATACAAAGGTGATCACAAGGAATGAGGCCTACTATACTGATACATATGTGTGGTGCATGTTCAATCTGTGAAAATCAGATCAACTTGAGGAGGTGGTCAGTATAGGGAAGTGGTCAGATACGGAGGTTCTACTATATTTAACAACACACTTATGCAACTATGACCTTACAATTCTCTTGAGAAGAAACTTACTCCCTTCTGACTACTTAACTAGTAAGCGAACTACCTACCAAGTGTCTTAGCACTACCATTCCAATGCCAGGGTCTCTTCCACCTGCCTCCTGTCAGATCTGAAGTCCTCACCAGCAGCACTGTGTTTCCACTTCCAACCTTGCCTAGACTGTGCATGCTCAATTTTGTCCACACATCCACTCCCACCAGCAGGCACGACCCGTCAGTTCATTCCTCAAGTAAGTACTGATTTCTCCTGAGAGATGGGCCCCAGGAAGGACAATAAATGCTGGGCCATTGCCTAGAAGATGACGTGGCCCTGTGCTCAGAACATGTGGTATGATTGCCAATGCTGGGTAACTGACAGTGACCACTATGCTAGGGGGAAGGACTTCTGAATGGAGACCTAATGAAACATTTGTGAGTTAGGTGGTGACAAACGAAGAGTACAGCACAGCCAACAAACAACACTTGGCAACCGGTGACCACTCCAATCCCAGTCACTCTCACCACCACAGGTCTCAGCTCTATAGCCACTCCTGTACCCTGGTGAAGAGTATTTCCTGATCCATGCCACAGTCCCCTGGGGTCAGAGGACACAAACATTTTCTGTGAAGGGCCAGGTAGTAAACTGTTTAGGCCTTATAGTCATTTGTCTCTGCCATAACTACTCAACTTTGCCCCTGTGGCAGGAAAGCAGCCAGAGACAACATGCGAATGATCATGGCTGTGTCCCAGTAAAACACACAGAACCAGGTGGCAACAGCCATAGTTTGCTGACTTTAGCTATCATAATACACAGCTGATCCTCAAACCACACATGGGTCAAAAATTCAGCATTCACAGAACTTGGGACCTGAGTTGTATGAAAGTCTACTTTTCACAGACATGTGTTCTGCAGGGCCCATTAGAGAGCTTCAGTAAGTGGGTTTGAAGGTCCTGGGGCCAATCCCTGTGTACATCAAGAGACAACTACAGTCAGGACCTCCGCAATCATGCTTCTCCTTGTAATCCACTCTTACACTCTTTCTATATAAAAAATCTGATTATTGGGTGGCACCTGTGGCTCAGTGAGTAGGGCGCTGGCCCCATATACTGAGGTTGGCGCATTCAAACCTGGCCCCGGCTGAACTACAACCAAAAAATAGCCGGGCATTGTGGCAGGCGCCTGTAGTCCCAGCTACTTGGGAGGCTGAGGCAAGAGAATCGCTTAAGCCCAAGAGTTTGAGGTTGCTGTGAGCTAGGATGCTACAGGACTCTACTGAGGTTAACAAAGTGAAAATGTCTCAAAAAAAAAAAAATCTGATTATTTCACTTCTCTATTTAAACCTCGTCTATGACTTGCCACTGCTCTCAAGCTGAAGTCCAAACTCCCTCATGTGGCTTTGCTACAAGCCACTGACTCTGACCACCCAAGACCTGCTCAGGCGTCTGGGTACCCACATATATGCCTCCTTCTGCTGGAGTCCCCTCTGCCTCTCCAACCCACCCGTGCCAAGGAACAAGGACAATCT
This sequence comes from Galagoides demidoff, assembly GCA_963574575.1. Classification (NCBI taxonomy): domain Eukaryota; kingdom Metazoa; phylum Chordata; class Mammalia; order Primates; family Galagidae; genus Galagoides; species Galagoides demidoff. Next base: position 14,024 of record CAUYQV010101463.1, read on the forward strand.
TTGGGAGCTGGAGAATTGAATTCTCCCTGGACATCCAGACGGAATCAGTCATGCCCACACCTTGACTTAGACCTGCGATGGCTTCTGACCTCCATAACTACAAGATTAACAAATTTGTTTTATTTTAAGCCATTAAGGTTGTGGTAATTGTCACAAAAGCCACAAGAAACTAATACCAGCATATAGCCAGTATAGGAAAGCCAGTCTATGATACAGGTAGGAGGGCACTAGAACCAGCAGTCTATTCTCTCCATTGTGCTAAGAAATAACTTGATCTGTTACTTACTAGCAGAGGAAAAGGAACATCACTTCCTAATAAAATGTAGTCTTCCTGGACTTCCATACCTAAAAGTATCTCAAAGAGCCTACTCTTAACACAAATAAAAAATACCCAATGGCTCAGCGCCTGTGGCTCAATCGGCTAAGGCGCCAGCCACGTACACCTAAGGTGGCAGGTTCGAATCCCCAGCCCGGCCCGCCAAACAACAATGATGGCTGCAACCAAAAAATGGCCGGGCCGTTGTGGCGGGCACCTGTGGTCCCAGCTACTTGGGAGGCGGAGGCAGGAGACTCGCTTGAGCCCAGGAGTTGGAGGTTGCTATGAGCTATGATGCCATGGCACTCTACCCAGGGGGATAGCTTGAGGCTCCGTCTCAAAA
>CAUYQV010101464.1:0-11067 GCA_963574575.1 Galagoides demidoff
TACCTGTATTGAGGTATGAAAATAAATGGGCTCGGCGCCTGGGGCTCAATCGGCTAAGGTGCCAGCCACGTACACCTAAGGTGGCGGGTTCGAATCCCCAGCCCGGGCCTGCCAAACAACAATGATGGCTGCAACCAAAAAAACGGCTGGGCGTTGTGGCGGGCGCCTGTGGTCCCAGCTACTTGGGAGGTGGAGACAGGAGACTCGCGTGAGCCCAGGAGTTGGAGGTTGCTATGTGCTGTGATGCCATGGCACTCTACCCAGGGGGGGACAGCTTGAGGCTCCGTCTCAAAAAAAAAAAAAAAAAGAAAACCATGAAGGACATTAATATCAAGTATTTTGTCTCATTAGGAAGAGATAAAAATCTACTGGTTTATGGCAATGAGCATAAGTTCACAGAATCATGAATATTATTGGGCCCTCTGTAGTAGCAAAGTGTAAACAAAGCAAACAATTCATGTAAGCTTAGCCTTTGACATAATATAAATTAATGTAAATCACCAATGTTTGTCTTTGGAATTATTCTATTCCCCCCCTCTTTTGCACAACTTGTACACCCTCATCCCTCAGAGGTGCTGGTTAAGAAATATTTTACAATGAAAAGAGCATGATTTTTGACATAAAATAGCCAGTAGTGGAGTATGGGCTCTTCAGTCATCAAATTGCAAACCTACACTTCATGACTTTTATTTCACATCCAAGAAAAACTGAACTTCCCATGGGAAGGCTGATGTCATTTCCTGGTATACTGGAACAGGCTGAAAATGGCATCCAAGATCAGGCTCCATTGGGGGTGGGAGTTTGTCCAGAAACAGCAGCAGTTTCATCCACTTGAGGAACACTGTGATGGGGAAGACGGGTTATGAGCTTAGCTGGGGCAGCCATGTGCTCAGGTAATAAGAGTATTCCAGGGAAATTAGACAATTTGAAAGTCCAAATGGGTAAAAATCAAGTCTCTTTCCTAAGGGAGGTGAGACAGGAGTTTGGTATTTTATACATTTCTCTAGGATATTATGGTCCACTGCTCTTACCTTTATACTTACCCATCTCCTTTAAATATAGGCTCATATTTATCCATCTGGAATATCAAGCCTTTTTTTTTTTTCCCTAAAGAGGACTAACCAAAACCTGGCAATTTCCATTCCTTACTGCACCCACCCCAATGCTAATACTCCTCTGTTCCAGCTTTATTGTTCTGCAGAGCACTTATTCCCATCTCTACTAGAAAATAAGACCCATAAAGGCACTAATTTTCACTCTATATTTTCATTACTGTATACTCAGCACTTAGAATAGAGCCTAGTTCAGAGTTGTCACTTTGTTGAATGAAAACATAAATTTCTAGCGCTCTCTCTCTCTCTCTCTTTATGTATATATACACACACGGTATATATATATATATATATATATATATATATATATGCATACACACACACACACATATATTCTTTAGCAAGAGCAAGAGTGAGAGAGAGAATTGTAGCATAAAGGAAAAAGACTTGTTATACTCAGTGATAGTTTCTAGACTGCATTCACTCATGTTCAACACTTTTGAACACTGGTTTTGGGCCAGGCACTATGCCATGGTGTTAGAAACTCACCAGCAAACAGGACCAGCTTATACTCTGGCAGAGATACGAGTAAAGCAATTATTGTACAAGAGTGTAATGAAGACCACCATAAAAGCATATGCAAATTGTTCCTTCAGAAAAGTGCTTTAAAATATTTCTTCCTTAATTATTCTACTTAGGATGAAATTACTTATGTAAGTAATCTGAGAACACGCTTATAATAGTTGGATCCTGGGGGAAAAAAGTGATCTGAGATGGCAATTCTATTATATTTCCCCAAAGAAAGAAATACTGGTCTTCATTGTGGTATCTTTTTGGCTTCTAAGAGACATCTGCCTCTGATGATGTCTCCACAAAACACAGAAGTGTACCAGACCTTTCTACCATGCTCCCTTAGTGGAAAGTAAAATCCCTCCTCTAAGCAGAAAGAAACTTGGTTAATTTCTCCCTGCAAAGAACCTTTGAAGTTCAAAAGCATTTGAATTTGCTTTCCAATAAGTGGTGACATAAACTCTTTCTCCCGGCCTTTTACCATCTGGAATTCTTTTAGCTCGTACATCAATACTACAACCCCCCCAAGACAGTCACCCTGATTTTTTTGAATGAATGTCAAAAAAGTCCCTGCATGGGGCCTAGGACAAGAAGAGTCATCCAGAAAAAAAAGGAAAAAAAAAAAAAGACAGAGAGAGAGAAAGAAAAGAAATGCAATTTAGTGTAGGAATTTTTAAATTATGGGATGATTCTTTGGTAAATTTTATTAAGAAAAACAATGATCATTGCATCTTTATGGTGTATATTGATGTCCAGAAAATAATGGAATGAATGGCATTCCTCCTCTAGCTAGGAGAGAACAATTTTTGTTGTTTTGATTTACATTTCTTTAATTATGAATCAGGTGACATATTTTTCTACATGATTATTTCTTATTTGTACTTTTTTTTCTATCCAAGTATTTGCCATTTTCTTTTAGGTTGTTTGTATTTGTAAACTGATGGCTGTTCTCCTTAATGGGAGAATTTTTCCTAATGAGGGACAAAGGAAATGCCAGCTAGATATTTCGTAACTGGGGCATTTGACAAAGCTTGCTATTTTTAAGCCCTGAAGATTTTGCTTGGGGCTAAGACTGCACATGGCTCCACAAATCCTTCCTTACAATCCTGTGAATTGGAAGGGGCATAGATTAGGAGTGTTTCTCTTTTTTAAATAGAGAAATTGAGTTACAGTCTGAGATTGTTGTTGTTGTTGTTCATCTAGAGTGAGAGAGCTCTTGGGTTTCCAGTCTGTTGTAGTCTTCTACAGAGCATTCATCTAAAGAGAATTTTGCTTCTTACAAAAGCAAAAAAATGGTAAAAAATAAACATGTAGTAGTATTTTTCAAACCTGGACATATCTTCCTTTTGTTAGAGATCAGGTGCCTCTTACTGCAGGTGCATTGGCATTATTCTTTGATTAATCGATGCTGGACAGGGCTTCTGGCTAATCTCATTAGCTAATAGTGCTTCTGGGTAATTAGCTTGATGTGTGCAATTATCCTCAGATTTTAGGGCTTTTTTTCCACTTTCACAGCATTGGTACGTATTTAATGCTTTGGAGTGCCATGGCCCTTGGAAATACTGAACCAAATTCCCAAGTCTTTCCACATCAAGAGAGCATGACGGCCTACCTGGCAATAGAATTATCTGTGGTCCATCTATTAAGAACACTATTACTGCCAGAAATTTCTCAAGTGCATATACACATACACACATACCCCCCACACACATATACATGCAATCCAACTGATGAAATATGCAAGTATTCCAGAATTTTCTATTTTAGTTGAAGTCATGAGTCTTTACATTTCATGATAAAAATTCTAACTAGGATTTAGTCAAATATACCAAAACAGAACGAAGAAAATAAAGCCTCCACAAGGTGCAGTGGCTCACACTTATATTCCCAGCACTTTTGGAGGCTGAAGAAAGAGGAACACTTGAGGCCAGGATTTTGAGAGCAGCCTTGGCAACATAGTGAGGCCCCATCTGTATAAAAAAAAAAAAATAGCTGTGGGTGGTGGCTCACACTTACATTCCCAGCTACTTGGGAAGCTGAGGCAAGGAGAATCACCTGAGGTTAGGGAGTTTGAGGTTGTAGTCAGCTTGTAATCAGACCATTGCACTCTAGTCCTCTAGTCTGAGACCCTCTTTCTCTCAAACAAAAAATCCCATGGCAAATATGTATGATATAATAGAAAAAATATTAAACTTTTGATCCTTTTAAAGTCCATTTTAGTTTTGCAAAGATCCAAGCAGATTGAGCTCTAGTCTAAGTTCTGCAACTATGTAGCCTTGTGACTTCGGGCAAGGTATTTAACTTCTTTGGTACTCAATTTATATGTGCATTTATAAAATGAGAAAGATCACTCTGTCAGCCAAGTGTTTTAAGCTCCTACTGTGAGTCAGACCTTTGACCACCAAGAGATACTATGAGTATATAGGAAGGATTTGGCCTACCCTCACTAAATTGAATTACATGGTCTCTAAGATCCTTTCAAATTAGTCTTCTTTATGACTCTACCAGGACCATTCTTTTCTTTTCTTTTTCCCTTCCAAAATCCCCCTAAGAAGAGAGGAGCAAAGAAGTGAGCACATTGGGAAGTCAGGTGCTGTCAAGATGTTTCAATCTGTACAGAATTGAGTCCTATTAAGTCCTTTGGAAGAAGAGTAGGAATGCCATGATCTTTCACTATGCTTTACTTTTTTTTAACCTTCCCATTATCATGTTTAACCCCATTATTCATGAGCCTGGAAAAAGGATTTAGGGCAGGCTGAGTCTATGTTCCTTAAACACTGAAGTGCCTTCAGTCTATCCCTGTGTCTATGGGCCAGATCATTTCATTCCCTCACTGTTGGAGAGCACCCCGCTGAATTTAGACCAAAAACATACATCTGTGGCTTCAGAGTAATGACCCTCAGCTGCTGTATCTCAGCCGTTTCATTTCAGGGCATTTTAGCAACCTTGCCTAAACCAATGTTGTCAACTAAATAACCCCTTTGGACACTAATGGAACCTTCAAAATGAATTATCCTATTACAAAACTTATCATTTTTTGTTATTGCCTAAACAACCTGCAGTTTGATTTTTTTTTTCTCCTGGGTCTGGTTGCAAAAATATCAGAAAGCACCTTAGTTATGTTCCAACTCTAGCCTTGATATGATTTTATATAGCCCTTTCAGAGAGGGAACCATCAACCATGACTCAGAGGAAATTTGCTGCTAAAATGCATTATTGCCCAGCCACTGATGGCCTATCACCGAGGTGCTGGAGGTTGGGAAGAGGAGCATTTACTGTCTCGTCTGAGCCAAAGCTAGTTTATATTAATGATCAATGCAACAGCAAATATATTGGATTTTACTCTCCCCTTTAACCCTGATTCAGTAATAATCTTAATAATGGGAAAAGAAGCTCTCATGATCTTTCTTAGCAGCACTGTGTTCCTTCCTCTTACAATATTTTCTCCTGAGAGATTGAGGGAGACAGGAACCCAAAATTCAATGATTTTATTTCTCTTCTACATTGAAAAGAAAGAAAGCATTTGAGTACCTACAAAGTATGGAAAGTGACAACAAGTCAACTAGTGCTTTTTCATCCTTTTGTTTTAGTTTAGAGACGAAGTCTTTTCTCTTTTCTCTAAACTGAGTAAATGAGCGATGTTGGATGGCTCTCTAAATAGCTAAGCTTCGGAGCATTTATATTGTTATGATTATTTTTTTACATGCTATTTTCCCTTAGCAATAGAAAAGAAAATAAATAGTCTTTTCATTGCTAGTTCTATTTTTGTTCAGGGTTTAACCAGAAGATATATCTAATCATAATGAGTGGGGCATAAAGAATATTAAGATTAAAAGAACTTATATTTTCCTTTATCCTCTCAACAATCTCCAGATGGATTTCCTAGGGGTTGCCTTCTAAATCTTCTTGCACAGTGAGCTGTAAATCCCGGACCCAGCAAGCTTCTGGTTTGGCTGAACATAGCCTTTCATGTACAATATGTACAGCCTGAATAATGGCAGAAAATTATTCAGAGGATAATTATGGCAATTGATCTTGAGATGTTTTGTAGCGTCCTTCATAGATCATTCTTCAAAGCCTTTTGGAGAGATAGTGTCTGTGGAGTCTGCCAGAGGCAAAAATCTTCTAGGACCTGATGTAAAAGAAATAGCCCACAATAATAGTGGTCACCTGAAAAGGAAGGGAGGACAGTCCATAGAACTTGGGCCAGGGGCCGGGGATAGCTCAAAGAACTGTACGATTTTGATAGGCCCTTTATGAATATTGCATTGGTCAGCTTCTCCAGCTGGTTCCTCCATCTCAGGTATTGTAAGAGCATAAAGCCTTTAATTGTGCTTTGCTCTATAGTTCCCAAAGAATTCTCCAGGAAGTTCTCTCACATGGCTCTGAAAAACCTTTCTATGAAGTGGGAGGGGTAAAGAGCCGTTGACCTACTGTACGGATGAGGAAAATGAAGAGAGGTCAGCCCATTTCAGCAGGGTCACAGTGCTGGCAAATGGTAGCACCTGAGAAGCACAAGGTCACCGGACCGTAAGTCCAGTAGATTGCAATGTTCTCACTGCTCCCTGACAACCTCCAAGCAGAAAGCAAACGTCACACTTGACTTCAAGGGAAATGCCACAGTCCATGTCGCAGGTTAGTACTCCTCCTACAGAGAGGAACAATTTACATCTATTCCTCCCTTTAATGCCACCTCTATAAATGTACCTCCATGGCCACACACACACACACTTTCCTCTTATTTTCCTCAATGATTTTGCCTAAAGTAGAAAACAGATGGGCAGCTGAGCCAGCATACCTGTACTGGACATAGAAATCAATAGGGACAGTTACTTCATAAACAGTTCTCCTAGACACCAAGAAATTCATGGCTTTGAGAGAGGAGGTGGCTGGGGGAGGAGGGTTCACAGCGGAGGCAAGTGCATCTTTTCTGGATGGCAGCTTATTTCCCAAGATGCCTGGAATGTGCACATATCAGGCCAGAGCGGAGCATATACAGCTCAGACACTGACTGTGACATTTTAATTTTTGTATCCTTGACACTTATAAGGAAAGGAACACCTTACATATAATTATATAATCATTATAACGTATATTGTATATGTTGTATGATTTTATAATGTATATTTATGTAGTTATGTACATATTTTATATTATAATTATTTTTATTTTTTTTTAACTAAATTGATTTAAATTGAGCTGATGGTGTGATTTCTGACAAACTTGAATGAGGCCTGGATAACTGGTAATTAGAGCCTGAAAGAGACTTGTGATTGCAAAAAAGAAAGCATGGAAATCAAATGATGACTACTTAATCTGGTCAATTAATGGGAAACAGAGTTGGCCAGATTTATAGCCCCGAGTCATTAGCTGGCAATTAACATCCCCCATCTTGACTTTTTACCAGAACATTTTTTTCCCCAACCTAGACAATACCCATGAAGAATAACACAATCATTGATTTGTTTTATGATTTGTGCATCAGCAACTTTAAATTATCAAAATTAAAATAATCAATTATTTCTCTGGGTCTTTGAAGATGGCACTGCGATTTCTTTAAATAAGATTGGACAAGGTCTGTGTTTTTAGGTGGGCATATGTTTAAGCTTTTAAGCAGGTTGTGACTTGGGGCAATAATCAAAGGTTGTGCTTTCATGTGGGTTTGTCCAAAACTTAAAATCTGAAATTAGGGTTCTTTTTTTCCCTATCAAAGCAAAGACAACATTCTTCATTGAGAAGAGGAGCAGATGTGTGTTACAAATATAGAGGTATAGGAACAAAGGAATTACCATCTCCTCAACCAGCCATCTTAGTGGTCCATTATTCACCTTTACTTAAAGGATGTGCCATGGGAGGGCAATATTATTATCCCCAATGTCAATTCCAAAGGAAATGCATTCATTAGTTTTGCTCAGGGCATGATAAGATTTTATCAGTGACAAATTTGTCTAAGTTCTCAAGTCCAAGACCATATGTGATATTATATACACTTACATATTCAAATGAGCATTATCCATTTCAGAGTAATCTCTTTATACATTTTTTCCCCAATCCATGGCATAGAACCATGGATTCTAAACCAGCTAGAAGAATGCTGGTTTAAAAGGTAGATGGTCAGGCTCCTGGGGGTGAGTCTGCTGCTAATTCTCAGCGTGTCCTCTCTTCAATCACCTTTCCTTTCCCACTCTCTGCTTTCTTATTTGCAATGGGGGAGAGCTGCTGGTCCCTCAAATCCATTCATTTGTAAAATTGAATAGCTGTAAAATCACATCAGGTGGTGGCTTCTATGTCTCAAACCTTGGGGGACTTTTGGAAATTTCCTTTTGTCCCTTATAGTATGTTCTTTTGAACTCCCTCAGTGGTTGCAATGTTTTTCCCACTGAAATTGAGTTTGACTTGAAACAGTTAAAGATCATCAAGAGCTGAGCCCAGGGATTAAAATGCTTGATTAAGCTGGTTACGAGCATTTTAGGTCAAAAATGAGCTGTGACCATAAGCTAATAAGATTGGTTTTCTCAATGCGTCACGTAAATTGACTTTGAGTGGCTATCCCAAAGAAGAGTTTTAAAAACAATTCAAGTACTGACAGTTTAAGGAGACTGTTTTGAAGGGAAAATAGTTCTTCATTTGGCCAAACATGCTGTCATATATTGGGCCAAAGTGAAAATAATCTCATCACTCGCTAAGACCTTTTAGCTGCATTTTGGATGTATCAAGCCAGAAACACTTCTCAGGATACTGAAGTTAAAAAGTTGTTACCGCATGGAGTAGAAACTCTTTGCCCTAATAGTTACTTAGATTTTGAGCAAGGTGCTCTTAGTCTGTTGTTCAGGTTATTATTATTATTATTTACAATAACAGCAGTTAACATACGTTGACAGCCTCACGTAGATGAATCACTTTAGCTACCTTATCTCATGTCATTTCCCAAATCTACGAGACAGGAAGCAGATGAAGAAACAGAGTCTCAGGGTGGTTACATAACTTTTCCAGGATCACAAAACCAGTAGTCAGCTCAATACTATTGAAGTTTCCCTGACCACAAAGTATAGCACGGCATATCATTATACATTTAGAAATTCAACTTTTGGTGGAAAATGATGGTTTTTCCTTTAACTACATTTCAGTCCTGTCTTAGTTTGGTGCTTCTCCCCAAAGCAGAGCCTAAGATGCAAACCTGGTTGCGGGCTGTTTATTTGGAGTATGATATCTAAGAAAATAGGAGTGAAGGAGTATGGAGAGAGAGAGAGAGAGAGAGATTGGGGAGAAGGATCATCCAGGTTGCTAAAGTAGCCCTCCCTCCAGGGTGCACACAAAGCACTTTCTGCAAGTCTTTACAACACTGTCCTTACAACCGCTGATCAGTTAGCCACCAACACGTTTTCTATCAGCTAACAGTTGCCCTTGGTAGTGGTAGTTCTGCAAACTTCTAAAATCCTCTTGGGTATAGGCTGAGGAGCATGCTCATTGGAGCAGCCTCTGGACAGAGTGCAGCAGATGAGAGCGAACTCATCCCAGAGGTAGGAAGGGGGTGGGGCAAGCTGGACGTGTGCTCTTTGGGAGCTGTCCAGGCCACCTGCTCTTGGGGTATCTGCTCTAGTCTCCACAACATTCCTGCTGTCAGAATTGCCTTTCTCTCACACTGCAATGGATTCCTTGTCTTTTCTCTAGAAATGGCATTCATCCGCTGAGGCACTAATCAGGCCTCACGTTCTCTGTGAAGCTTCTCCTGACCCTGCCTCTGCTCCCCTCCGACTCGCTGCTGCAGTTCAGTCCTAACGCCATTTACATTCCACTGATGTCCTGTGAGTACAGGACTTGCTTACAGGCTGGCTGCCCTCACTGAATCTGAATTCTGGGAGTTTCAGTGGGTGCACTCACTCTTTTCTATGAGGATAGCACAGAGCCAACATCGTTTCTAGGTACATGACACATTTTTATTAATGAAATAAGGGAAGGAGTGAATGCATACCTACTTTCCACAGTGTCAAAGATTTCATCCTGCCTTCTCCTTCCCAGACGAAGACAGCAGAGCCCCAACCTTCCTGTCACGTTAGGTACCTTCCCTGGACCTTCTCCAGACCCCTTTGATCTTGAGATGTGGCATCCAGAACTTCCTAGAGTGTTCCAGGTGACACTGCACCACAGTTGTACACACCAAGGCGATACTGGCATCTGTTTCTCTGCCTCTCAACCCAGCGGCAGCAACTTATACTTTATTACTGGCAATCATTTTGGTTCCCTGCATTACAGTGATTCATGGACAGGCCTCTCTTCCCTAATGGACTTCAGACTCCTGAGGGGAAGAGAATTGTCTTATTTATCTTCCTATTCCCACATGGGAGAGAAGGTGTTATACTAAATGGTCAAGGACAGACACCTTCTCATATAATGGTAACAATAATAGGATAATTCACAATGATTAAGCACGTCCCATGTCCCTGTCTCTCTGAGTGCTCTATATGAGTTATCTCATACAATTTCCTCACTACAACTTTTGAGATGTTATTGCTATTACCTCCATTTCACAGACAAGGAAACTGCGGCTTAGATACAGTAAGGAACTTCCCTAAGATAATGTCAGGACTGAATTCAAGTCTCTCTGATCCTAACCAGAGTCTGCGCAATCACAATATGGCCCGCTAGGGGCTCTCCTGAAAGATGGAAGACAGAGATCCTTGGGGACAATGACAGAAGATTTTTTTTAAAAATTCATTTAGGTCCACGGTTCTAAACCAGCGACAATTTTTTCCCCTGCTCCAGGGGACATTTGGCTGTGTCTGGAGATACTTGTGGTTGTCACAACTGGAGAGGGGTATTATAGGCATCTGGGGGGGCAGAGGCCAAGGATGCTGCTAAAATCCTACAGTGCACAACAAAGAGTTATGGGGTCCAAACTGGCACTAGTGCTGAGATTGAGGAACCCTGGCTTAAATGGAGAAACTGAGAAAGAAAAGAAGGGAGCAAATAGGGCTAACTCAGCACCGTGGCGGGGCAGGGGTAGGAACCTAGGCCCCGCCTCTAGCCCATTGCTTTTCCCATTCCACCTTTTCCTTACACTGGTTTATCCTGCTGTGCGGTAGCCACTGTGTGAGAAAATGCCACATAAACTATGTTGCTCAGAGGTTAGCTTCTTATCCCCAACCTCCCCTCCCTGCAGGGCCCCACTTTAATTGACTACTCAGGAATTTCCTGCGCTTGTCTGGATCTATTCCTTCCTTCAGCCTGTGCTTCTATTGCAAAGCTCTGAGTTCTCTCTCTCCTTGATGATTCCTACCCTCTGCCACCTGAGGGGATCACAGAGAACTTTTTTTTTTTTTTTTTTTGAGATGGAGCCTCAAGCTATCCCCCTGGGTAGAGTGCCATGGCATCACAGCTCATAGCAACCTCCAACTCCTGGGCTCAAGCGAGTCTCCTGCCTCCGCCTCCCAAGTAGCTGGGACCA
>CAUYQV010101473.1:0-18369 GCA_963574575.1 Galagoides demidoff
TGGTCCCAGCTACTTGGGAGGCTGAGGCAGGAGACTCGCTTGAGCCCAGGAGTTGGAGGTTGCTATGAGCTGTGATGCCATGGCACTCTACCCAGGGGGATAGCTTGAGGCTCCGTCTTAAAAAAAAAAAAAAAAAAAAAAAAACACCTCCAGGGTGTTTTGTGTTTTGTCACATCCTTTACTGTTTGAACAGTTCGGTCAGGGGGAGCTGGGAATGTCCCACACTGAGACGGGTAAAATCCTTTCATTTTACTCAAGCTTCAAGGCAAGTGGGAACCAGTTTGCTCTGCTTGTTTCCAAAATAACACAGGGCGAGAGTAATCAGTTACAGTTGCTATAGATAATTACAAGTTGATTTCTTTGAGAAAGCAAGAACATATACTTAAGCAATAAAATATTTATCAGATATACAACTTTCCTCCTCCCTCCCCAACTCAACTGGGGGGGAAGCCCTCACCCTAACATCATTTTAATGACCACATTTCAAAGGTGCTGGATTTATGGGAGGCCTTGGGCAGCCCTGATTGCAATTGTCTCTGATTGTCTTTTAGGACTTTGTTGGTGGCAGATGGAAGAGAGTACGGAGATGGGAGAGTGTCACCCAGCCTGTTAGGGAAGATAGTCGACCAGCCTGTTAGCCTATAAAGATGCCTGCTTACTGGACCCTTCACAGGCAGTGGCATTAAAACCACCTGAAAACCACTGCCTTTGTAATGGAAAAGTATTTTCTTTTTGTAGTTAAGTTATACTTGATTTGAGCAGAGAGGGACATAAGAAAAACCCTCTGAAATTATTTCTATTATTTTTATTTCACTATTTGCTGTATCTGTTACCATTAGGGCTTCCTGGTATGAAACAGCCTGAAGATTTGGGTTATCACAAATACAAACGTACAGTTTTTCTGTCAATATTTATTTGCTAAATTGACCTGAATATCAACTAATTTAGCATTAAATACCTTATATTGTGCTGTATGCTGTCACTAGTCACAACAGTACATTGTTGTTATCTTATGTAGTCTTAACTTTGTCACCGATACGTGCAGTAAACATCAAATCACAAAGTTTAAGACTTTATTTAGAACAGGGATTGGCAAACATTTTCTGTAAAGATACAGATAATATTTTTGCCTTTGTGGGCCTCACAGAGGCCTGTATCTTAGCTGCTCAACCTTGCTGCTTTGTGTGAAAGCAGCCATTTATGTAAATGAACAGGCCTGGTTGTGTTCAGGTTAAACTTTATTTTCCAAAAACAGGTCAGAGGACTGATTTGCCTGTGGGCGGCCCAGCTCTAGAGCAAAGGTCACAGATTTTGCTGTAGGGCTCAGGCAGGTGGCACAAGAGTAAAATGAGGTGGCTGAGTGGGGACAGTGACTAGAGAGACCCATACGTTATCTGAAAGGGGCAGCCAGCTGTTTCTTACCTATACCTCTGGTGACTGCTCTGTGATACCACATGTTGTAGTTCAAGAGTAGCTGAGAATTTGGATTTTTGTGCAAAGTGCTGTTACCAGTTGGCGACTAATTTAGATCTGTGAAGGAGATCTAGTGCACGTCCTGCTGCACACCCTTGTGTGTTCTTTTCCACAAGCTCTAGTTTAGCAAATTCTGGCATTTACAAGGGTAACAATGTAGTGTATAAATAAGAACTGCTGGTAGATGCCATCAGACTGGGATAGCAACTCCCTAGAGCTGGGGCTGCGGTGGACCCAGACATCAGAAGTCTTTTCTGATGAACCTGGAAAGTTCCAGAATTCTTCAAAACTGTGTCCCTGCTGTGTAAGGTTTTTATCCTCCCTGTTCCAGAGAGGTTTTTTTTGTGATGCTTCTGGGATTAACCCCGGGAACAGCTTTGGATTTTCTGTTATATGATGTTATTTTCAAAGAAGCATAATTAAAAGATGCTCTTATCTAAAAAGTATGTAAGGAAATATGTATTAGAACCATTAGTATGAAAAAGGGAAGGGCCAGCTGTGCTGGCCTGTAATCCTGGTACTCTGGGAGGCTGAGGCAGGAGGATTGCTTGAGCTCAGGAGTTTCACACCAGCCTGAGCAAGAGTGATGCCCTGCCTCTACTAAAAACAGGAAAACTAGTGGGTCATGGTGGCAGGTGCCTGTAGTCCCAGCTACTTGGGGGGCTGAGATAAGAGGATGGCTTGAGCCCAAGCATTTGAGGTTGCTGTGAGTAGTGACGCCACAACACTCTATCCAGGGCAGCAGAGTGAGACTCTGTCTCCAAAAAAAAAAAAAAAAAAAAAAAAAAAAAAGAAAGAAAAAGAAAAAGAGAAGATTCTGTTACTATGGCAATCTTAGATTCAAACTTATGGACTTGAAGAATATCCGAAGTAGGATGTGCCCTTGAAGGTCAGTTGGCAGCATCCCATCCTTGCAGAGACCCTGAACACGGGCGTCTAGTTATTCCTTTTCACCCTGCCTAGTGCAAAGTAACGCAACTGAATAGTTACAAAGGGGAGTTGCTTTTCCCCTTTATTTTCTGCCTTTGGCCCTTGTGTACAGTTGCTGTAGAGTACAGTGTTCATGATTTTACTCTACAGCAACTGTACGCAAGGATGTGCGTACATGAGTACGTGCCATCTGGGGTGCTTGTATTTTTGACTTGTTTAGGTGACGTGTACGTGAGGCAGCCTCAGTAAAACGTGCTCCATTGTCCATTTTGAGCGCATGAAGCTTTTTGTCCTCCCTGGTTTCTTCTTGCATCCTTGTGAGAAGATGCCCGGCGTCTCCCTCGTCTCTTCCTACTTTGCCCTGAGTCAGGCCAAACACTGTTGTCTTTCGAGTTGGACCTTCTCTAAGAATTCTGCTCACGCTGCTCAGCCTTCCTCCAGCCTCTCCCTTCTCTAAACTTCTTCACTATGGAGGCTGCACTAGGTACGCTTTATTGTGTTCTTTGGTTTAATTCGAGCTATTTTTTTTCTTTTTGAAATTAGTATGCGGTTATGTTGTTCTCACTTCCAGGGTGTTGAACACCAGGTGAGATCCCTCCCGCCTATTGCCCTCTCCCTCCCCCTTGTCTTCCCTGCCCCCCAGACTATATTTGTGTTTCCTTGTTCATATGGGCTTGTTGTTGTTATATATTGGTTTCATATTAGTATGGAGTATTTTGGGTACTTTTTCCCCCATTCTTGAGATCCTTTACTAAGAAGAATGTGTTTCAACTCCATCCAGGTAAACATTAAAGTTGTAAAGTCTCCATCATTTCTTACGGCTGAGGAGTATTCCGTGGTGTACATGTGCCACAGTTAATCCCTTCCTGGGTTGCTGGGTGCGTGGGCTGTTTCCCAAGAGCGTTTCCCACTCTTGGCATAATTAGAGGTGTTTTTGCTTTTTTTTTTTTTCCAAATTAGCATTTCTTTCCCTGCCATCTAGCATAGTAGTAAAAACTCTGAATGATGTGAACTAAAATAACATTATTTTAAGCAAGCCATTTAGTACAAGTGTATATTGGATGCCTTCTGTGTGCCAGTCACCAGGGCTCTAAGTGTGAATAAAATAGAGAAATGAACCCAGCCTTTAAAGAGC
Source organism: Galagoides demidoff (assembly GCA_963574575.1). NCBI lineage: Eukaryota > Metazoa > Chordata > Mammalia > Primates > Galagidae > Galagoides > Galagoides demidoff. The sequence continues at coordinate 3,539 of CAUYQV010101473.1, forward strand.
CACAGTTTGCAGCTTGATAGGATTTTAATTTAAAATGACCCCTTTACAGTAATCAGCAATGAACCTTTACAGTTTGACTAGCAGGACAGCGTCGTGGGGGCATGGCTATTGTTTGAGTAACTGATATGTCCCAGGTGTCTGGCACAATGCCCAGTATATAAAAGGGTGGCCATAAAGTTCATGTGCAATTTAAAATAGCTAACTAATTCAAATTGCACACGAACTTTATGGACATCTTATATTAAAAAATGCTCAATAAATACTTCTTAAATTAACTTTTTTTTTTGAGATACAGTCTCACTCTATCATGCTGGGCAGAGTGCTGTGGCATCATAATAGCTCACAGCAACCTCAAACTCTTAGGCTCAAGCAATCCTCTTGCTTCAGCCTCTTGAACCCAGCCTTTAAAGAGCCACAGTTTGGGCCTGCATGTAGGCACCCGCCATTACATCTCATTAGTTTTTCTACTTTTAGTAGAGACGGGGGTCTCATTCTTGCTCAAGCTGGTCTCCTGAGTTCAGGCGACCCACCTGCCTCAGCCTCCCAGAGTGCTAGGATTATAGGTGTGAGCCACCGCACGTGGCCTTAAATGAACTTTTAATAATTTTGATGTCAGGTTATTCCTTCAGGCCTGTGATTATAGGCAAATTGTAGTATGTGCCTTCCACTTCATTTATTTGTCTCTTCCATTCTTGTACTCCCCAAAATCAGTCTCTAAAAAAAAAAAAACTATTTTTTTTAAGAGATGAGGTTTTGCTCAGTTACTGAGGCCAGCGTAGCGTAGTGTGTGTGACACGATCATAGCTCACTGCAGCCTCAAACCCCTGGGCTGCTGCAATCCTCCCACCTCAGCCTCCTGAGCACCTCACCACACCTGGCTGAAAAATCAGTCTTGGGTGTCCTTCTCCACATGTTATATGTACTTTATGTCTTATATAAAGTATAGTCTATTAGTTTTTTTCCCTCAGCACAATATATTACTTAGTTCCATGTTAATATAGATTCGTGTTATTGTTAGTGGCTACATAGGATTTCATTGCTTGTCCATGGTATAATTGATTTAACCAGAAACTTACTGGTGAATTTTTGAGTTATTTTAAAACAGTGCTTAAAAATTTTAAATAGTACTATAATAAATCCGCTTGCTGAACAGTCATTTTGCAACCCCTGGAATTAAGAATTCTAGTATATTCCTAACAGTGGAATTCCTGTGAGGGTAAAAGGGTATGTACATTGGTAGTTTTGACACCATTTTAAAATAATCCTCTACACAGAGTGGGAGTATGTCATTTTGCTACACTTTTACCCACACTGTATTTTTTCACACTTTTTTTTTTTAATTGTTGGGGATTCATTGAGAACACAAGAAACCAGGTTACACTGATTGCATTTGTTAGGTAAAGACCCTCTTACAATCATGTCTTGCTCCCAAAAGGTGTGGCACACACCAAGACCTGAACCCTTCACTTACACACTTTTTAATCCTTTCTGATTTGATAGTGAAAACAATCTCTTGTGGCTTTAATTTGTATTTCTTTTATGTGAATAAGTTGGAATATCTTATTATGTGTTTACAAGATGGTTTTATTTCCTTTTATGGGCTGTCTCTTTATTACCTCTGCCAATTTAAAAATTGTTTCTTGATCTGTATCTTATTGATGTATAGGAACTCTTTATATATTAAGAAAAACATTCCTTGGCAATTCTTACTCGTTTATACTTCTATGTGCATTTGTATTATAGAAGCAGCTTTTCTAGTTATCAGCTCTCTACTGGACAAAAATCCAATTGGTCTTTTTATTCTGATTGCATCAAATTTCTGGATGAATATCAGGAGAACTGACATTTCCATGATATCTGTTTAAACTTTCTTTTGTGTCCTTCAGTAGCATTTAAAAATTTTTCTTCATATAGATATGAGCATAAGAATCTTACTAGATACTTTTATAAATGGGGCATTTGTTTGTATTTTTATAAGTTGTTAAATTCCTGTGATTTAATTCCGTAGCCAGCATTTTCTTAATTTGCCTGCTGCTTGAGATGTATTTTCCTGGTTATTTGCAGATAAATGATCATATCATATGCAAAAGAGTTTTTTCTCACTTAAAAATGTTTTTATCTTTTATTTTGTCTAATAAGGATTGCTCTGTGTTACAGCTATAGAGGGCACCATTGTGTTGGCCGTTCCCTCCAGAATAATGATGAATTATTGTGCTGATAAAGAACATCTTTTTCTAATTCTTAACCTTGCGAATGTTTCTGGTATTTCTCTATTAAAATATGATGCCGGATTTGGGGTTGAGACAGATCTATTTTTTATCATGTTAAGGAAATTGCCATGTATTCTTGTTTCATTGAGGTTTTTATCATGAAAAGATATTTTATCAAATACTTTGGTGTCACCAGAGTGGTGACTCATGATTTTTTTGTTTTGTTTTGATTTTTGAATATGATGAATTTCAAGTATAAGTTTTTACATGTTAAACCATCTTTATAGTCTCAGAATAATCTGCTTGGTCATGGAATGTTATTCTTTTAACATACTGCCAATTTGGATTCCATTTCATCATATTATATTTAGAAATTTGGTGTTGATTTTCAGATATGAGATTGGTTTGTGACTGGTGCATTTTCTTTATGGGTTTTGATACATATTTTTCTATTTATGAAAAGAACTTAGAAACTTACTTTTCTATGCTTTTAAATAACTTAGGCTGGGCACGGTGGCTCATGTCTGTAATCTTACATTCTAGGAGGCGAAGGTGGGAGCTCAGGACTTTGAGACCAGCTTGAGCAAGATGAGATCCCATCTCTACAAATAAATGGGAAAATTAGCTAGGTGTGATGGTGGATACCTGTAGTCCTACCTGCTGGGCAGGAGACTAGCTTGAGCCAAGGAATTTTAGGGAGCTATGATGATGCCACTGCACTCCATCCTGGGTGACAGAGCAAGACTGTGTCTCAGACAACAGCAACAACAACAAACGCAATTTAAAGTGTGTTGAAATTACTTATTTCCTTAGCCGTTTAGTAGAATTCTTAGAAACCCTCTGGGCCTGTATTTTCCTGAGAGAAAATTGTTTGATAACTTCCTGTGTATCTTCTGTGGTTTGTTTAGGTTTTCTCCCTCTTCTTGGAGTAAATTTGGGAATTTCCTAAAACACTGTTTAGTTCGGATTTTCTAATTTATTTGCTTGAACTGAACAAAATAATCTTCTTTTATCTTCCTTGATGAGGTTGTTGCCTCATCATTTTATTTACAAGGTTTCTGGTGAAAATGACAAGTGATAAACTAAAAATGTCTTGGAATGTATTTTTTAAAATGAAATAAAAGAGACTATACAGCATCCATATTATATTAAAATATAAATGATTTTAAAAATGACTTTTGTGAAACCTAGAAGTTCAAATGCTTCCATTTTGATCACTTTTCTACTCTTTGGACAGGTCCAGAAGAGGAAAGTGAGGACGACTCTCATCTTGAAGGCAGAGATCCTGACACTTGGCATGTTGGTTTTAAGATCTCGTGGGACATCGAGACACCTGGTTTGGCAATTCCTCTTCACCAAGGAGACTGCTATTTTATGCTTGGTAATCCCAGACTTAGGAGAATTAAAGTTCTATTGATGTTCTACTGTGTAAATTTAGAAGATTGACATATTTCATATTTCAAATGTGTCTTGAGATAAACTTTTTAGGTGTTTTACATCAATATGAAATTCCTTTATAGGACCATGTAACCAGTTGTATTTTGAAATACTGCCAAATGTTTAAAAGTTGCTTTTCTTTTCATTCTAAGTATTTCTGGAGTTCCCCAAATGTGCTAAACAATTTTCAGGATTCTTTATCAAAGACCTTAAATCATCTAGTGTAACTTTAAATAATATTTCCCCGTTCGCATAGGTTTTTTAGTGGTGAGAGAGTTTTCTCTGGTTTTGAATTTAGTGTCTTCTTGGGCACAGCTGGCCTGACAGGAGCGCCTGTCTCTCGATTTGTCATTTGGCTATTTGGGAAGCAGTTTTTCAGCTGTGCTTAGGTTAACGCAGCTGTGGTGTTTGTGGGGCTTTGTTCTTTGCTCCTGGGTTTTAAGTTTTGCGTTTTGGTTTGGACTTCCCCCTGTCTTTCTGAGGCACAGGGGGCAGACGGGGCTCCTTCTTTATTCACAAACCTTCTCGGGGTTTATTCCCTCCTTGGCTCTCGCTCCTGATTATTTAGGTTTATCTCCTATCTGGCTGGGGAAATCTACTCTGATGTTGGTTTCGGTGCCAGGAAGAACCAGGGCTCAAGCGCAGAATTTATGATAAGAATTAATTCCCAGTTAATTGAGTATTTGTAGAGCATCCACTACGTTCCAGGTAGTACGGAAGGTTCTGGGAGAGATATTAGAGGTGGATAAATCTTGGTCCTGGCCCTTCAGGAATTCAGAGTATGGAATAACTCTCCTACGTGTACAGTTATTTATGTACTCTCTAAATAAACTAACTTTTTAATCTTCCACTGAAATGAATTTATTTTAAAAGGAGACTTTATATCACTATTAAAAATGGAAAGCCAGTATCATATGGCACAATTAGGAGGGTTTTATAAATATAAATCTAGGGAAACTAAAACAGTATTAAGTGCCTGCTACTTCTGTTTGCTGGAGATCCTCAGTCTGGGTCTTGTTCTGTCTATGTTAAAAGGGGGGATTAGAAACCGTCAGAGCAGTGATAACTGTGCACAGACCTGAGCCTTTCTGCTCAGTGTCTGCAGGAGAATTGCGAGATTATCATATAGAGACTCTGTCTCACCGCGTGGTTCAATGACACTTTATGCGGGGGCCCCTTTACCCCTGAGTTCTTTCCCTGGGGTGATTGCCTGTGTTTTTTGAACACTGATCTACTTGCCCTTAATCTCTTGCCTTCCATTGGCATGTGGCTTTACCGTATACACATTAATTTCTCATAAGCAATCTCAACCTCCAAGTAACTCTGTGAGGGAGATGGCGGAGATGGTTCTATTTCTAAGTAATTTTGCCAAGGTCACTTCGTATGAGGCAGAACAGGGACCAGAATGGGCAGTAGCCTCCCATATGGTGTTTTCCCACGCTGAGTAGACCCTGTTGACTTGAGTCCAGTGCGCTGAAGCCTCTGTGGGGCAGTGGCTTTGGTGTTAGGGTCATCTCTTCCTCTGTCCTTCCTCTGCCTGACCTCCGGAACGAAGTTTGTTTCTTTCCGTCCTCTTTCTCTCTCTTTCTTCTTTCCCTTTCTCTTCCTTTCCTTCTATGATACAGTGTGTAATAAATGGTAAGTCCGAGTAACTGGGTGTCCGTCACCTCAAACATTCATCTTGCGTTTGTGGAGGGAACGTCATAATCTCCTCTTCTAACTATCTTGAAATATACAATAAATTATTGTTACAGAAACTAAGTTTCTATTCTGAAGTCCCTATGTTCTCGTTAAGTGCCATTTATAGGTAAACAGATCATTGGTTCATTTTTTTCCTGCACCTCCCAAATGTAAATATTGGTCTTGAGTCTGAACAGGTGTTAATTTTAGCCAGTAAATCACTTTCCTTTGGATACTTTGTTCAGGAGTTTCTATTAGCAATTTGCTTTCTTAAAAGAAATGAGAGCCAGAATGGTATCTTAAAATAGCTTTGTTAATTTTTTTCTGTATATAATACAGCAAACGTGCAGTATGAAACTTCAGCTGTATTCCATATACTTAATAACATCTTATGTGTTCTTTTCTGATTAAAAAAGCAATATGTGTTCATTGTGGAGAAAAGAAACCCTGTCAAGTAGAAAATGAAAGAATATAAAAATCAGATTCATGCCTGATTGACTGTATTCCTTTTCACTGCTTTTCTAGACATATGTATGTCTGGAATGCTCGTAGTAATATGATTGTGAGCCACACTTATTGGGGACTAATGACAAGTGAGACTTTCTTTGAATTTCCTCAACAACCCTGAGAAGCAAATATTAGCTGTAATGCAAAAGAAGAAATTAAGGTTAAATTTATGGAGGTACTTAGCCATGGTTACGCAGCTGGCAAGAAGCATGGATCGAATCTTGCTGTTTCGTGCTGCTCGGGGTCCCCTGTCCTGTGTCCAGCCACTGCGCTCCCCCGGCCTCCCCCTACCCCGAGTGTTGACCCTGCGCTGGGCTTTCCCATTCTCCCCTCTCAGCATAGTGCCTCTGCCTCACTCATGGCTTCAGGACTTCGTTGTTCAGGAAGAGAAGAAAAACAAAAAGGTGTTCTGTTTGTTTCCTTTTCCATTTCTTAAGTTTTTTTGAGGTTTTGAGAAATAGATTCTTGATGAAAATATTAAATAATTACATTATTCTTTTGATTTACATGTTATAATGAATATAAATTTTTAAATATACATGGTGTCCCTACAGCTACGAACATGAGAAAGGGAAGAAATTAGTGTTGCTGGCCCAGAATGGTGGCTCAGCCTGTAATCCCAGCACTCTGGGAGGCCGGGGCAGGTGGACTGCTTTAGCTCAGGAGTTCGAGACCAGCCTGAACAAGAACAAGACCCCATCTCTACTAAAAATAGAAAAATTATCTAGGTGTGGCGGCTGGTACCTGTAATGCCAGCTACTTGGGAAGCTGAGGCAAGAGAATCACTTGAACCCAGGAGTTTGAAGTTGCTGTGAGTTGTGATGATGCCCTGGCACTCTACCCAGGAGTGAGACTCTGTCTCAAAAAAAAAAGAAATTTAAGTTATTAATTTTATAGGAGCTGTTATACAACATATAAACGCTTCTGATTTCTTGCCTTCATACAAGTGGCATTGTTGGTATCTTACTGACCTATGCTAAGCACTGCACAGTGTACCCCAAAGTCTGCATTTAGAAGATATTTTTTAAATTAAGATATCATATTTGATATCTAAAATAAATCTTCCTTCTTCTCCACTTAAGAAAAACAAACAAAAATAAAAGCAACCCTTGTGTAATGCTGCCTTTTTTCTTTATTTTAAAATCTAAATAGCACCAGAAGCGCCACGGAGGGACCTCAGCCCTGTGCTGATATCTGAGCTCTGAACTTCATAGCACTTATGAAAAGGAAACAGTTTAGCTCAATTTATAATAATATATTGGTCTGCAGAGGAAGTGCAGACTGAACCCTGCTGTCTCAAATAAATACTCCAGGGGTGTCTGATGGGGAACGTGTCGGGTGCCTGTAATAAATCCACTGCCCGTGGAAGTGAGGGACGGCCCTGCCGGCAGTGCCTGAGGACACGCTTAACTGGGGTTGTCACGGTTTTACTTTAAATTGGAATCTTTGCCCTAATCGCAGAGTTAGACATGACCAGATTTGCAAACAGATTTACAATTTTCACTAATTTTCCAACCTGGACTTCAAAACACACTTAGAGGGGAAAAAAAAGTACACCCTGGTCTTGCTCAGGGTAGGATGATTTACTTTGCTGCAGATGTTTTCCATAGACTGAATGTAACCAGGGAGTTAGGGGCTTAAAAATGGCCTGGAGACAAACTGGGGGTTTGTTTTTTGTGGAACAGATTATACAGTTCAAGGGACATCAGCGAAATTACGTTCATTAACCGGGAGCTGGGTGTGGAGGTGGGATGTTTCAGGACAAAGGTGAATGGTAGGTAAACATTTGGGGCAAGCCCCCTTCTCCCCCCCACCTTTAATTTATTATTGTTTTGTACATATCACTATTCATGACTCTGTTCTCTTTACTTTTCTTTTCTTAAACCCAACTAAACCTCACTTTGAAATACCTGTTGTTGCTATAACAATCAGCTATTTCAAAGCTTCACTTGCCAAGCAAAAATTCCACTGCACAAAAGAAAAAAGCAATCTAAATTGAAATGCGTAGTGTTTTCTTTTTTTGGTTTTGCTTTAGCTGCCAACAGTTTAGAGGAAAGTAATAATGAAAAGGCCCTGGGCTTATCTGTCGGGGGACCAGGTTCCAGACTCATTACTGTGTTTATTGGGGGGGGGCACTGTTAGTGCCTCTTTCAGTCTCTGCCTCCACTGGGGGTGTAGTGATACTCACTTTCCCGTGTGTATGTGTGAGTACACATTAAAAAAAACGATGGCAGGGTGCTTTGCAAGTTCTGATTTCAATGTAGGGACTTCCTAAGAAGATTGGGGCCCGGGCCATGGCATATCAGAGAGACAGTGAGGCGAGCTGAAGATAGAAACATGTAGACTGCTTTTTTCTTATCTTCCCTTTCTGAGTTGGTCAGCCTTGCACCTTACTGTTTCATATATATATTATATGATACAGTAATATATACATTTGTCGCATAAAGGAACTACAAGAAAGGGAAACCTCACCAGTGGCTTCTGGAGGGTGAGAAGCGTTAACATCTGGCCATTGTCTATCGGAGCCTCCTGGTTGTCAGTCTTACTTTGATCGAGGCCGACATGAGTTACGGATGCTGGTCAGTAGTTTTTTTAATAGTTTAAGTTCATGGCTCGGCGCCTGTGGCTCAATCGGCTAGGGCGCCAGCCACGTACACCTAAGGTGGCAGGTTCGAATCCCCAGCCCGGGCCCGCCAAACAACAATGATGGCTGCAACCAAAAATGGCCGGGCGTTGTGGCGGGCGCCTGTGGTCCCAGCTACTTGGGAGGCGGAGACAGGAGACTTGCTTGAGCCCAGGAGTTGGAGGTTGCTATGAGCTGTGATGTCATGGCACTCTACCCAGGGGGATAGCTTGGGGCTCCGTCTCAAAAAAAAAATAAAAATAAAAATAAAAAAAAAAGTGTTAAAAAAAAAAAAAGTTTAAGTTCACCTTCCCTGAAATACCTATGGTTTAGAGGCAGCAGGAGACAGAGCTTGCGAATGTTCCATAAGGAATAATGGGCAACGATGCCTGGCTTCTGTTTTTCAAGTCCAAGTGGCTGGTCTAGGTGGAGTCTGCAGCCCTGTGTGCAGGAAGAGCAGAGGCCTCTGGGAGTTTAAAGTCCCTTAACTGGTGGCTCCCTCCCTCGGGACTTAACTTGGAGCCTGTGCTTGTGCTGTCTTTGTAAATCCTCCAGGTGTCCCTGATCCTGTCCTGATTTAGACATTTCACATAAAGGGAAAGGCTTTTGTTATTTCTCCCTGTGACCCCATTCCCTTCCTCCCCCGACCTCTGACTGACCAACTCAAGTAAAAAAGTCCATATAATTTATGGCTTAATCATAAATTAAAAATAATTATACTTTATTACCTCTCATGGGTCTTGAAATGTAGGTGCTGTGTTCTGCTTTCTGCCGAGGCCAGGGAATAATACAGAGACAGTAATAAATTATAACTTTGGGCTGTATTCGGTAAGTTTGAGGAATTGCCATTTAAGTGGAAAGTGCTTGAACAGCCAAATGAGCACCTGTCATGTTTATTTTCACTTTGAAAAGTGGAAACATGACAGTATAGTTTCAGCTGCTTGTCCAATCGGAGCTCATGGTGCTCTGGTTACCTTCTCAGCAGCTGCCCCGCTTGCTTCTTGTATTCACTTCTTTTTTGCAGAGGTGAGGGTGTATCTGTCCTTCGGAATCTTTTACTCTAAAATAGGCCCCCCAAATGCTGACATTGTCAAATTTGTGCTTTTTGATTCGATACATGATTTTTTGTTTTGTGTTTAGTAGAATCCAGGGATTGGGGGGAGGTACGACTTGCAGAATTTGCTCTGAGGACGGGGATCAGAGTATGTTCCTGGGTGTGTGAAAGGCTTTACCTGTCTGTCTCTAATACTTCCGTATCACATCATGGCTTTTGGTCATAGCTATCAATCCTGTCTTGAACTTTACCTGAAGTGCATCTGAGCACCTACTGAGGCCCAGGGACTGTGCTGGCAGGTTGGTGTGTTTTATTTGCTCCTTATTATAAGATTAGCAGGTAGTGGCCCTCTCACTCTGACACTCATTATGTTCTGGAAAAGAAAATAAACGGAGGTTGCCTGCTGATGGGCACGAAGTTTCTTTTAAGGATATGAAAATACTCTAAAATTAGTCTGTGGTCCTGATTGCACAACCCTGTGAACGCACTCAAGTACATTGAATTATATCCTTTCCATGAGTGAATTGAATGGTATGTGAATTAGATCTCGGCAAAGCTCTTTTAGAAAAAGAAACTGAAGCTTAAAGAGATATAATACTTTGTTCAAAGCGATGTACCTGGTGTGAAGCTTGTGTTTGAATCCAGATTTTTCTGAGACCAAAAGTATTCTTTCTACCTGTGACTCAGACTAATTATATAGTCATGGTATTCTTTTTCTTCAAAAAATGTAGGGAAAAAAATTGAACAAGTGATAGATGAATAAACATGTATTCTCATCCAAAACTGGAAAACTATGCAGAATAAAATGTGGAAGTTCTGTTTTACCTTGCTCTCCCAACTGTTCCTTTTGTGAGCATTAACATCCCTATAGTTATGTTAAAATATTTGAATATATGGTAAAAGAAGAAATGGGACTTTATTATACATATTGATATAATATTTGCTTTTTATACTTAATAGTATATCCTGGAAGACTTTTCATGTCAGTACATCATTTTATTATTGTCATTATTATAAAAATAATACAGATACTAGGAAATAATAATATAAATAGTTGAGGAAGATCTAAAATGGAAAGTGCCTGTACTTGCATTTTGTTTGATTACCTCCATAACTTTCTGTCAAACGCTTGTAGTTCTATTTCTTCATCTCTCAACTTTAGTCTTGGTTGATTACCCATTAAGAATGATGGAATTAAGCTTTCTGGCTTGGCACCTGTAGCACAGTGGTTATGGTGCCAGCCACTTACACCGAGGCTGGCAGGTTTGAATCTGGCCTGGGCCAGCTAAACAACAGTGACAACTACAACAAAAAAATAGCTGAGCATTGTGGCAGGCACCTATAGTCCCAGCTACTTGGGAGGCTGAGGCAGAAGAATTGCTTAATCCCAAGAATTAGAGGGTTCTGTGAGCTGTGACGCCACGGCACTTCACTAAGGGCAACATAGGTGAGACTCTGTCTCAAAAAAAAAAAAAAAAAAAAGAATGATGGAATTAGCTTTCTTACACTGCCTCTCACTCTGGCTAAGTTTTGCTGGTTAATGTTTACTTTTAACCAGCAAAAAGTTTAGTTTTATTTTTTCTTAATTGCTCACTTTTAGAACCAACTTATAGATAAATTTTCTTGTCTTTTTGTATGTAAGAGAATGAAAGTTCTCTTCTAGCATGACTTTGACATTGCTGAGGTTTGTAACTTTCCACACAGATCTTATAATGGTGGTAAGACCAGCACACTTCCTCTATAGGTTGATCTGAAATTTGAAAGCCAGTACATAATTATGCTTACGTAGGTATTACTTAATGCAGAACCAGATAGACTGGATTCATAGGTAGAAACTATAATCTCCTGTAATCATTAAGCTGTGTCAATTGATGGGAGAACACAGCCAGTGTTGGTCAAGGCGATGTACTCATCAAAGGCTCAGGGTCATGCTGTGTGTGGTTGGCCTTGCATTTGAACCATGACGTTTTGTATGGCTTTTCCTCTCCCTCTGGAATTTATAATTGCCCTTCTTTATTTTTATTGATAAAAGAGGCATGCCACAGTGACGTGTCTGTGTCACGGGATGTCTTGTCATGTGACTTGTTTGGTAAATACTAGCCTTTTCAACCACCACCCCCCCACAGTGATACTGGATTTCATCTCTTTGAATAACTTTGCCAGCTCCATTTTCACTTGGATCTCTTGGGTATCTTTTTGTTGTAAGGATTGGGCTGTTTTAGCTTTATATCTGCTATAGCACCTAACACAGTACTTTGAACATGGTAAGCACTTACTAAGTCACTGTTAAACTGATGAGTGAATGAATGAACCAGGAATTAGCTGTTCTTTTATTTCATGACAATATCATCTTGGCCATACAGGCAAAAGGAAATATTTATTTTGTCCTTGAAAGCTCCTTGCTTGGAAAGGTTTTTTTTTTTTTGAGACAGAGCCTCAAGCTATCCCCCTGGGTAGAGTGTTGTGGCTTCACAGCTCACAGCAACCTTCAACTCCTGGGCTCAAGCGAGTCTCCTGCCTCAGCCTCCCAAGTAGCTGGGACCACAGGCGCCTGCCACAATGCCTGGCTATTTTTTGGTTGCAGCGGTCATTGTTGTTTAGTGGGTCTGGGCTGGATTCGAACTCGCCACCTTAGGTGTACGTGGCTGGAGCCTCAGCCACTTGAGCCACAGGCGCACAGCCACTTGGAAAGGTTTTGAAGTCTCTCCCCAAACAGATAGCCATTCGCCTAATATGTGGAGATTGCCAGAGACAGAGTTTAGAGCCTTCCATTGTCACCTGTTCCTTTACACAGTGGCTCACACTTTATTTCCTTATGTCTGGTCCAAATAACCATCACAGAATTTTCTAATAAACTCCCAGAATATCTGCAGATATACAGATGGCTGTATATTCTCTTCTAGTTGTTTTATAAGAAAACTACCAAAGATAAAGATAATGTATTGCTTTCTTTTAAGCTGAGGGCATGTATTTTACTGCTAATTTTGAGATCCTTTTGTTCTCTCATATGTTGTTCAATCACAGACACATTTTATTGGGGGTAATTCTGCATCTGGGTTAAATGGGTGAACTTCCAGCCTGAGCCAGAGTGAGACGCTGTCTCTAAAAATATCTGGGCATTGTGGTGGGCATCTGTACTCCTAGCTACTTGGGAGGCTGATGCGAGAATTGCTTTAGCCCAAGTTTTTGAGGTTGCTGTGAGCTATGATGCCTGGGACTCTACTGAGGGCAACATGATGAGACTCTGTCTCAAAAAATATATAAATAAATGAACTTTTCCCCATTGGTTAGTTAGTAATATGCCCTTTTTGGCTAAGTATCTCTATAGAATGTAATTCCTAAAAGCTTGAACTGTGGAAAATAATTTTTCAGTTAATTAATTAGGTTTATACCCTATATATAATTATCTGCTACTTCTGTAAAGACAGTGGTAAAATTGACTGTAAATGATACTATTATTTTGTTTTTAGTTGATCCTCATTAAGGTTTGAACTCAGAACTAAACCAAGAATGAGTCTGACTTTCTCGATTCACTCAGCCCTTATAGCAGATTTCAAGGTCATGCTATTTACCTCATGCTAGAAGATTCATTAGATTTTGTCTGCTAGGCTCAGAAAGCATCTTAACTTTTTTCTTTTTTAAGATACAAATTATAGTCATTGGTCAATATATAGGGTGGCCATAAAGCTCATGTGCAATTTAAAATAGTAAACTATTTTACTTTATGGCCGTCCTGTATTATAACACATAGTGGTTTTGCAATCTGTCCTGTTGGTTGTGGCACCCACAGAGGGAGGGATACCAGTAAATCAGTGTGAATTCTACAAATCTCTCCTCTGGACATAGTTATTGGTATGGAAGTCTTATCTAAGAGTTAAGCTTCTTGAGAACTTGTATTATGTTACATATAATATTGATATACTACATACAGCACTGAGAGCCTTGCATATCATAGGAACTTACCACATACTTGGAAAGAACATCCTTTTTTCCTTTATTGGTATTACCCAGAAATCATAGCCAACTTTCTCAATTGCTGATAGAAAACTGGGTGTGAGATGGTCGTGAGTAAAGTTGGAGGTCAGAATGCATAGAATGAATAGAAATTAGAGGTTCAGTGGCTTCTGTATCCTTCTTTAACTTTATTTGGGAAGTTCTGGTCCCCACACACTGGAGCTGTGGGCAGACATGATGGCTTTGAATCTCCAAAAGTGGAAAGGAAGATCATTACTTCATCCCCTTTATGTCAATCCATCCTCTGTCCCTTCTTCCCTTTCCCCAACCCCTGAGGTCTCTTGGGAAGAGCTGTAACTTGGAAGAATAAAGGGGTAAGGGAGCCCTTGCTAAAAAGGGATTAAAGATATTTTTGTGTATTTAGGCAGCAGAAATGAATTATTAACCTCAAGAATCTATTTTCTTTAAAACCTAACAATGAACCAAGCATTCTACAAAAGTTAATTTTAAAAAAAGGAGAGGAGAGAGCGGAGAAGCTGTGTACCTTGAAGTCGTCTTCATAGACATACTTGTTTCTATAAAAGAGTTTTTATTAGAGGAAGATTTACCAAAGCTCTTAACACCTTCACTGAAGGCTGCATGTCTTCGTATTTAGTGAATGAATATGTCTTTTCTGAATGTCTCTTTGTTGAACATTTCCATTTGCAGCTTTAAAACATTAAAATACTTATTGTATTCTTTTTAATACTGAGTACAAAAGTAATACAATATCATCTAGTGAAAAATGCTATAACTTTTAAGAGGTGTTAAATATAAAGAAAATCATATACCTTGGAATTGATGAAAGATGGGACATGCTCATTGTAGAGAATTTATAAACTATCGAAAAGTGTAAAGAAGAGACTATTTATAACTATGATAATTGGTTTATTCCTCTTAGAGTTTCTTTCTACATTTGGTAACATGTTTACTTTTTCTTTTAATCTTCTTAATATCATATTAAGATGTTTTGCATCTTTTCCCCCAATACTTTTATATTCTAAGCATTTTTATCATTAACTATTGTTGAAAATGTGATTGTTAAGAACTGGTTTAAAAATGAATCCCGTACTTTTAAGCAGGATGGCAGAATAGGAGTTTTTAGTCCTTGTTTCCTTTAAGAAACATCAGTTTGAACAACAACCTGTACATGAAAATACCTTCTGGCTCGGCGCCTGTGGCTTGATCGGCTAAGGCGCCAGCCACGTACACCTAAGGTGGCGAGTTTGAATCCCCAGCCCGGGCCCACCAAACAACAATGACGGCTGCAACCAAAAAATGGCTAGGCGTTGTGGCGGGCGCCTGTGGTCCCAGCTACTTGGGAGGC
>CAUYQV010101474.1:0-10862 GCA_963574575.1 Galagoides demidoff
GGCGCCTGTGGTCCCAGCTACTTGGGAGGCTGAGGCAGGAGACTCGCTTGAGCCCAGGAGTTGGAGGTTGCTGTGAGCTGTGATGCCACAGCACTCTACCCAGGGGGACAGCTTGAGGCTTTGTGTCAAAAAAAAAAAAAAAAAACAATAGCTACATCAGAAAAAGGAATAAAATAGTCTTTAAAAAAATCCCTCCTCAATATTTGTGCCATAGCTCTCATCAGTTCAGATTAGGTCAAATACCTTACTCTTCTTAATCAACCACTGTGGACAGGTTAAAGTGGATTTATTTTGAATTGGAATCTGTACTCCTGCTTGGGGGGGGGGGGGGGTGTAAGAGAATGTGCACTTGAATCACATGGAATAGAAAGGATTATTAAATGAGGAGTGTTGGTGCCCTGAGGGGATCAAATGGACACCACCACAGATAGTCAATGGATGTTATCCTGCAAAAAACACCACCAGGGTTTTGAGGAGCACTGGCAGACCATCAAATGCAAAAATCATACAAAGCAAGACTACAGGTTTACATGTAGTTATTTTCACCAATTTACTCACTACCAAGAAACTATTTATTGGTGACAAGTGCCTCCTCTCTCCCCAAAACTTTCTTAATCTTAAAAACTGAATTATGAGCAGAAATAAATAAAAGACCTAAGTTTAATATCTCAAACTATAAAAACTTCTAGAAAGGGTGGTGCCTGTGGCTCAGTGAGTAGGGCGCCGGCCCTATATACCAAGGGTGGCGAGTTCAAAGCCGGCCCCAACCAAACTGCAACAAAAAAATCGCAAGGCATTGTGGCAAGTGCCTGTAGTCCCAGGTACTTTGGCAGCTGAGGCAAGAGAATCACCTAAGCCCAGCAGGTGGAGGTTGCTGTGAGCTGTGTGACACCATGGGACTCTACAGAGGGTGATAAAGTGAGACTCTGTCTCTACAGAAGAAAAAAAAAAACCTCTAGAAGAAAAACATAGCTTTAAGTAGGTAAAGATTTCTTAGGACACAAGAAACATGAACCATAGAAAAAAAAAAAGTAGGCTTCATCACAATTAAAGCCCTGGGCTCTTAAAAAAAAAAAAAAGGCACTATTAATAAACCCAAAGTCAACATCACACTTAATGGTAAAAGTCTGAGTGTTTTTCTCCCTAAGATCAAGAATAAGACAAACATACCCACTCTCACTTCCTTCCATTCAATGGGATACTGGAAGTCCCAGCCAGAGCAATTATGCAAGAAATAGAAATAAAAGGCATCCAGATTGGGAAAGAAGTAAAACCATCTGTATTTGCAGATGATGTAATCTTGTATGGGGAAAATAAAGGAATGCACTTAAAAGATATTAGAACTAATAAACAAGCTGAGCAAGGCTGTAGCCCAGGAAATCAATGTTCAAAAATCACCTGTAGGCTGGGGACAGTGGTTCACACCTGTAATCCTAACACTCCGGGAGGGCGAGGGGAAAGGATCCCGTGAACTCAGGAAGACAGCCTGACCAAGAGAAAGACCTCATCGCTATTAAAAATAGAAAAAAAACGAGGCAGGCGTTATGGCAGATATCTATAGTCCCAGCTAGTCGGGAGGCTGAGATAGGAGGATCACTTGAATCCAAGAGTTTATTGTGAGCTAGACTGACACTACTGCACTCTAGCTTGGGCAAGACAGTGAGATGTGGTCTCAGAAAAAACAAAACAAAACAAAACAAAAAACCAAACAAACAACAAAAATAACAGCAACAATAAAAACAAATCCCTCCCCCCACAAAAAAAACCCTCAAAACCTCTATACCTTACTAGTGAACAATTTTTTAAAATTCCACTCACAGCTGCTATGGTAGTTTACACCTGTAACCCTAGCACTTTGAAAGGCAGGTGGACTGCCTGAGCTCAAGGAATTTCAGACCAGCCTGAGCAAGAGTGAGACCCCTCCCCCCCCCCCAAAAAAAGCCAGAAGCCACATGGCTCAGGCCTGTAATCCTAGCACTCTGGGAGGTCAAGGTGGGGTAGAGTGCCTAAGATGAGGAGGAGTTCAAGACCAGCTTAAGCAAGAGCAAGACCCTGTATCTTTAAAAAAAAAAAAAAAAAAAAAGCTGGGCATTGTAGCAGGCACCTGTAGTCCCAGCTACTAGAAAGGCTGAAGCAAGAGAATCACTTGAGCCCAAGAGTTTGAGGTTGCTGTCCCAGGGTTAAACTTAGGCTGTCTTTAAAAAAAAAAAAAAGAAAGAAAAAAAGAAAAAATTAATGAACTTGACAGAAAGGGAATATAAAATATGGATGATAGGCTTGGTGCCTGTGCTCAGTGGTTAGGGCGCCAGCCAGATACACCTGGGCTGGTGGTTCGAACCCAGCCCAAGGTCTACTAAACT
Organism: Galagoides demidoff; assembly: GCA_963574575.1. Taxonomy (NCBI): domain Eukaryota; kingdom Metazoa; phylum Chordata; class Mammalia; order Primates; family Galagidae; genus Galagoides; species Galagoides demidoff. The sequence goes on from CAUYQV010101474.1 coordinate 2,361, forward strand.
AATGACAACTACAACAACAACAAAAAAAAATGGCTGGACATTGTTAGCCAGGTGGTGTGGTGGGCACCTGTAGCCCTAGCTACTTGGGAGGCTGAGGCAAGAGAATCGCTTAAGCCCAAGAATTTGAGGTTGCTGTGAGCTTGTGACACATGGCACTCTACTGAGAGTGACATAGTGAGACTTTGTCTCAATAAATAAATCAAATATGGAAGATAAAGACAATAAAAGTAATGGACAAGAAACAAAACCGAAAATTGGACAAAAGATACGTAGACTACAGAAAGGATATGGAGGAGCTTAAGGAAATGAAGGAAACAATCAGGGAATGTAAAGATGCAAAGGAAAGTATCAAAAATAGGTTAGCGTGGAGAAGAAAGAACCTCAGAGCTAGAGGATAAAGTTTTCAAGTTAACTCAGGTAGTCAAAGAGGCAGAAAAGGAGAGAGAGAAAGCAGAACAGGTTCTTAGAGAACTATGAGACTCCAGGAAGCATTCAAATATACAAATAATAGGAATTCCTGAAGGGGATGAAGATTGTCCCAGAGGAATGGAAGCCCTATTCAAGACCATCATAAAGGAATACTTCCCCAGTTGTACTAAAGACTCCAGCACACTCCTTTAAGGTGGGTATCGAACCCTGCATCATCTCAACTCAAACAGCCTCTCCAAGACACAACGTAATGAACATGTCCAAAGTCAAGATGAAAGAAAATATTCTGCAGTCAGGAGTAAGGGTCAACTGACCTATAGAGGCAGAGCCATTAGGATGGTAGCAGACTTTTCAACCGAAACCTTCCAAGCCAAAAGAACACTGTTATTCGCCTTCGAAATTCTTTTCCTTTTTTTTTTTTTGCAGTTTTTGGCCAGGGCTGGGTTTGAACCCACCACCTCTGGCATATGTGGCCAGCATCCTACTTCGTTTTGAGCCACAGGTGCTGCCCCACCTTCAACATTCTTAAACAAAACAATTTCCAGCCCAGAATTCTGTATCCTTCTAAACTAAAGTTCAAAAATGATGGAGGAATCAAATCTTTTCCAGAGATACAAGCACTGAGGGCATTCACAATACCAGCTCTACAGGAAATACTTAGACCTATTCTCAATACTGACCACCACAATGGACCACCAGCAAAGTAAACACTCAGAAGCAAAGGTCAAAACATAGCTTTCACAACGGCAACTAAACAATGGACTTACACAAAATAAGATGAAATAGAACTCCACCACACTTATCAATTCTCTTGATAAATGTCAATGAACTCACCACTGAAGAGACACAGGCTGGCTGATAGGATAAAAAAGCACAAGCTATGCATATGCTGTCTCCAGGAGACACACTTACCTACCCTTGAAAGACAAATTAAGACTCAGGGTTAAGGGATGGAAAACAACATTTCGAGCAAATGGAAATCAAAAGAAAGGAAGGATTGCAATCTTACTTTCAGATACAGGCAGACTGAAAGCAACTAAACTTAAGAAAGACAAAGACACTTTCTATGGGTCAAAGGAACAATTCAACAAGAAGACATTTCAAATTTTAAATATTTATACACCCAACTTAAATGCTCCCAGATGTATGAAACAGAACTTGATGGGTCTGAGCAATATGATATTCTATAACACCATATAGGGGGAACGTCAACACCCCTCTGACAGAACTCGACAGATCCTCTAAACCAGTGGTTCTCAACCTTCCTAATGCCGTGGCCCTTTAATACAGTTCCTGTGGGTCGCGATTTACAGGTTGAGAATGGCTGCTCTAAACAAAGATGCAGAGAACTTAAATGTGACCCTAGAACAAATGGGATTAATAGACATATACAGAACACACCATCCCGAAACTAAGGAATATATGTTTTTCTCATCAGCCCATGGTACATACTCCAAAATCAACCACCTCCTATATAAATCAAACCTCAGCAAAATTAAAACAGAAATTATACCTTGTATCTTCTCAGACCACAAGGCAGTAAAGGTGGAATTCAACTCCAACAAAAATGTTCATCTCCACACAAAGACGTGGAAATTAAACAACCTTATGCAGGATGATAGTTGGATTCAGGAAGACATAAAAGAAGAAATCATTAAATTCCTCTAACATAACAACAATGAAGACACAAGTTACCAAAACCTGTGGGAAACAGCAAAAGCAGTAGTAAGAGGGAAATTTATTGAAATTAGATGCCTAAATTTGAAAAACAGAGACCAGGCTAGGCGCCAGGCACATACACCTGAGCTGGCGGGTTCGAATCCAGGTTGGGCCCACCAAACAACAATGACAGCTGCAACCAAAAAAATAGCAGGACGTTGTTGTGGGTGCCTGTAATCCTAGCTACTTGGGAGACAGAGGCAGGAGAATTGCTTGAGCCCAGGAGTTGGAAGTTGCTGTGAGCTGTGATGCCACAGCTCTCTATCCAGGGCAACAACTTGAGGTTCTGTCTCAAAAAAAAAAAAAAAAAGAAAAGAAAAGAAAAAGAAAAAGAAGAAAAGAAAAACAAAGGGCATCAACAAACTACTGAACAATCTTATGGAATTAAGGGCGGTGCCTGTGGCTCAAAGGAGTAGGGCACTGGCCCCATATGCTGGAGGTGGCAGGTTCAAACCCAGCCCCAGCCAAAAACTGCAAAAAAATAAAAAACAATCTTAAGGAATTGGAAAAACATGAAAAATCTAATCCCAAACCCTGCATAAGAAATAACCAAAATTAAATCAGAGAAGAATGAAATTAAAACAAAAGAATCATTCAGAAAATTAATGAAACAAAAAGTTGGTTTTACAAAAAAATTAAATTGGTAAACTTTTGGCCGGATTAACTGGAAACAGAAGAGTAAAATCTCTTATAGCTTCAATCAGAAACGATAAGCACAGATCCCACAGAGATCCAAAAGATCATCTCTGAGTACTGCAGGAAACTCTATGCCCACAAATTTGACAATGTGGAGGAAATGGATCAATACCTAGAACCACACCCTCTCCCTAGCCCAGTGGTTCTCAACCTTCCTAATGCCAGGCCCTTTAATACAGTTCCTGTGGGTCATGACCCACAGGTTGAGAACCACTGCCCTACACTCAATAGGGAAGAAATATATCTCTTGAACAGATCAATTTCAAGTACTGAGACCAAAGAAACAATAAAAAGTCTACCAACAAACAAAACACCCTGGTCCACATGGCTTCACACCAGAATCTATGAAATCTTCAAAGAAGAGCTTATATTCATCCACACTGCATAAATTATTCCAAAAAATTAAGAAGTCTCATTTGATGCTGAACCCGAATGGGTAGAAGCCCCTTTGTGAAGCTGAAGTATACCCTATCCGACCCAGTTAAACAGACCCTTCTTCTGGCAAGACAAAAGAAAACAGGAAACCTCTCTGACTCTGCCTAAACTTCATCCATCTAATGGCGAGCTTTTTCATCTACAACTCCTTTTCTAAACTTTAACTTCTCTATCCTCTACAATTTTTTCTTTTTTTTTTGAGACAGAGTCTCAAGCTGTCACCCTGTATAGAATGCCATGACTTGCAGCAACCTCAGACTCTTGGGCTTAAGTGATTCTCTTGCCTTAGCCTCCCAAGTAGCTAGGACCACAGGTGCCCACCACAACGCCCAGCTATTTTTGGTTGCAGTTATTGTTGTTTAGCAGGCCCAGGCCAGGGTCAAACCCACCAGCCTCAGTGTATATGGCCAATGCTGTACTCACTGAGCTACAGGCGCTGAGCCCTATCCTCTACTCTTAACTTCCTCTTTTCCTCTCCCTTGATCTCTGGGTCTCTTACTTCCTTCTCCATTTTCTTTTTTTTCCTGGTTGGTTTCACATGTGGAGACTTCTCCTGCATTCCAGGCCCAGACTTTCCTCTTCCTTCTCCTCCACTGGTTTTCAGGCTGGTTTCATACGTGGAGGACTCACTTCCCTTATCCCAGCTCCAGCCACTCCAGGGAGCCAGGCTTGCCCATCAGTACAGTGTGTGTCTGGGGACATTCTCTTGTCGGCCTAGAATTCGGGTGGTTACCCCAGTCTCACTTTTCTGGCTGGTTTCACACGTGGAGGCCTATATCTCCCTGATCTCAGTCTTAGTCACCCCAGCAAGCCAAGATTGCCCACCAGCCCAGTGTCTTGTGTTTGGGGATGCCCTCTTATAGGCCTGGGCTTCATCTGGTTCCGCAGCCTCACCCCTCTGGTGCCCTACTATGGGCCTAGACTCCTCTGGCTAGTAAAGGTCATATGCAGAGGCCAGGCCCCTCTTTTGACCAAAGTCATATATGTAGAGTCCCGGTAATCTCCAGACACCAGGCTTGCAGTCAGCCCATTGCCCTATTGTGGCTGGACCATTTTCAGTAGCTTTGTGAGCCAAGCTCAACCTGTCCAGTACTCTCCTAGAGACCTGGATCACCATTTTTTCTGGCTGGCCTGACATTCTTCTTCCTCCTCCCTACATTCTCCTTTTAATCTCTTTTCCTAACTCCATTTTTTGATATGGGCAACATTCCAAGATTTCTCCTTGTTCACCTTTAAGCTGCCTTTTACCTCAAGAGTCACACATTCCCCTTTCTTCACCTCTAAACTGTCTTTTGACTAATCTCAAGCCTCTAAAGCTTTATCCTGACCTCAAACCAAAATGTCTCATTTTTGACAGTGGCTTGTAGTGGCCTCAACATAGCACCTTCAACCTCTCAATTCTCAATGATCTCACTAAGTACTATCCAAAATCAGGCAAATGGTCAGAGATGCCTCATATCCAGGCATTTCTCATACTCTGCAACATTCCTTCCCTGTGTGTTCATCCTGTGAACCTTCTCTGGTTCTCTTGGCACAGGTAACACTGGCTTCTCCTCATTACTTTTCCACAGCCCCCAATGCTCTCCAACCTCCCTCCTCCTACGATCCTTCCATTCTCTCAATCAGAACAACCAGGAAGTTACTCTGTGTGGGATACCTCTCTTCCATCTACAACTTCCCATCACTCACCCATTCTAGTTGCTCTCCAACCCCCACATCCATATCCTTCTTAAATAGTAGCCCATCCCACCCACACCCCCACCTTCTACCGCAGGTGGTAAGAAAAAATGGCAGAATTTCCCCCAGGGCCCTCAGACCTCCCAGTGAGATCTCATTGATCTGGCCTTCAAGGTGTGGCAGTGCCTCAGAGCGCTCCAGTATTGGCTTCTGCCATTAAGCAAAACCCAGCTATCGGCTCGGCGTCTGTGGCTCAATTGGCTAAGGCGCCAGCCACGTACACCTAAGGTGGCGGGTTCGAATCCCCAGCCCGGGCCGCCAAACAACAATGATGGCTGCAACCAAAAAATGGCCGGGCATTGTGGCGGGAGCCTGTGGTCCCAGCTGCTTGGGACGTGGAGGCAGGAGACTCGCTTGAGCCCAGGAGTTGGAGGTTGCTATGAGCTGTGATGCCATGGCACTCTACCCAGGGGGATAGCTTGAGGCTCCGTCTCAAAAAAAAAAAAAAACCCAGCTATCTCTTAAAACTCTGCAAGGCATTTTGAAAAAAATGAAATCTTCCTTGGGATTGTGCTTTAAGCTCAGCAAACTAGGCTTCTGGGCAAAGCAGTGCCCCAAATCCAACCAACCCAAAAAACCACGTCCAGCCCACAGAGGTCTGGCTGCCTGGGTCTTTCTGAAGATCTGGTGCATACACTCTCAGTACATGGCTGAAATTCCCTCCTGAGCCTAGCTGCAAAAGACCCACAACCCCTGGAAAATCAGAATGCCTCCTGGACACTGTCCAAGAAAATTGAACTCTAGGTCTTTTTGCTTATAGAAGGTAAGGCGCTCTTTTCTGTAACAAACATAGGAGCAATTTCATCCAGACAGTCACCTTGTAAAAATCTTCTAAAAACGGGCCGAGATCTCGATAATGGGTAGATGTTCTCTCAGGATTGCTGGCAGCCCTGGCAGCTCCAACTGGTTGCCACCTCCCGCTGTCGATCTTTGGTTATTGTCTGACAAGGTCACTAATTATGATTTTTTTCTCCCTCTCAGTTTCGAACCAGTAACCCTCTGCCTCATGTCTCGATTAACCAGACAGTCATCTGAAAACAACTCCTCATGAATCCTCACCTAACTAGATACCAACCAGCTCGGGCTGAAAATGCCAAAGAGTTCCCGTAAACGCCACTCTTTTACCCCATCTTCCCCTCATTCTGTTTACAGGCAGCCCACAGAGCTACTCTCCCCCTACAGGAAGTAATCAAAGAGATACCACACCCATCATCCCACCTCCTTATAATAGACAAAAAAGACTGGGATGATAGTATCAAACCCTGTCCAAACAGGGTGGACCTGCCTAAAAGAACCAACTCCCTACACTCTCCCACCAGATGTCTCACGTAAGAAAAGTGAATGGGGCTCGGCACATATAGCACAGTGGTTACAGTGCTGCCCACATCCACTAAGGCTGGCTGGTTCAAACCCAGCCCAGGTCAGCTAAACAACAATGACAACTGCAACAAAAAAATAGCAGGGGGCTGTGGTGAGCGCCTGTAGCCCCAACTACTTGGGAGGCTGAGTTAGAGGTTGCTATGAGCTATGATGCCACTGCACTCTAATGAAGGCGACATAGTGTGACTCTCTGTCGCCAAAAAAAAAAAAAAAAAAAAGAAAGAAAGAAAAAGAAAGGTGAATGAGTCAACCCCCTAGCCTATCAGATGTTCCTCCTGGGAAAGATAAAGGGGACAACCCTCCTCCTTGCAACAGATGTCCAACCCAGGAAAGAGAAATGTCTCAATCCCCACCTTCCTGATCTTTAAAACTCCCATTCACCATTACCCATATGTGGATTTTCCCTCCAGTTGGAAATCTTACCCCACCCACACCTAAGTAGAATAAAGCCATTTTAATTGCAAAAAGAAAAAGAGAGAGAGAGAGAGAAGGAAAAAAATCTTCCCCAACATGTTCTACAAAGCAAATATCACCCTGATACCAAAACTAGGAAAAGACCTAAATAAAATGGAGAATTTGGCTCGGCGCCTGTGGCTCAATCGGCTAAGGCGCCAGCCACGTACACCTAGGGTGGCGGGTTCGAATCCCCAGCCCGAGCCTGCCAAACAATAATGATGGCTGCAACCAAAAAATGGCCAGGCGTTGTGGCGGGCGCCTGTGGTCCCAGCTGCTTGGGACGTGGAGGCAGGAGACTCGCTTGAGCCCAGGAGTTGGAGGTTGCTATGAGCTGTGATGCCATGGCACTCTACCCAGGGGGATAGCTTGAGGCTCCATCTCAAAAAAAATAAAAATTAAAAAAAAAAAAAAGAAAAAAGAAAAAATGGAGAATTTCAGACCAATTTCACTAATTAATATAGATGCAAAAATTCTCAATAAAATCCTACCCAAGGTGGCTGCGGTGGCTCACGTCTGTAATCCTAGCACTTGGGAGGCCACAGCAGGTGGATTGCCTGAGCTCACAGGTTTGAGACCAGCCTGAGCCAGAGCAAGACCTCTCTAAAAATAGCCAGGCATTGTGGCAGGCGCCTGTTGTCCCAGACACTTGGGAGGCTGAGATAAAAGAATCGCTTGAGCCCAAGAGTCTAAGGTTGCTATGAGCTATGACGCCATGACACTCTACCAAGGGTAACAAAGTGAAATTGTCTCAAAAAAAAAAAGAAAAGAAAGAAAAGAAAAGAAAAAATATCCTACCCAATAGATTACAGCTACATGTTTTAAAAAAAATCATTCATTGTAGAGGACACCAAGAGCCAGAAGACCTCTGAGCAAGAGGATTTGCAGCTGGGGGGGGAGGGGGGCGGCGGACCCTCAGGCAATTTGTCCACAAGTGTTCCTTGTAGACAAAGAGCCCGAGCCCATGGCAATCCTCAGGCACACAGTCATTGTCTAATACTCCCCTCATCTATCTGGTACTGTCTCAATAAAAAGCTACTGTGGGTGGCTTGAGGCTACCCTGCAATCAAGGTTAGCCCACCTCCTTCAAGCTTGTTCTAACCCGTGTCACGCCTGGTTCCTTCCTGCAGAGATTGAGACCACGGCCATAGGGACTGCGACAATTCATCACGATCAAGTAGGTTTCATCCCAGGGATGTAAGGCTGGTTTAACATACACCAAGTCCAATAAACATAATTCATCACATCAACAGAAGCAAAAACAAAGACCATATGATTCAATAGATACAGAAAAAGCATTTGATAAAATTCAAAATCCTTCTCTAATTAGAACTCTGAAGAAAATAGGCATGGGTGGCACATTTCTTAAACTGATTGAAGCCATCAACAACTAACCACAACTAATATTACACTGAAAGGAATAAAACTGAAAGCTTTTCCACTTAGAACTGGAAGCAGACAAGACTGTCCTTTATCACCACTACTATTCAACATTGTGCTGGAAGTTCTAGTTAATAATACAATCAGGCAAGAGAAGGAAATAAAGGGCATCTGAACAGGGCAGAGGAGATCAAACTCTCCCTCTTTGTAAACGATATGATCTTACACTTAGAGAACCCTAAATACTCAACCCCAAGACTACTAAAAGAGATT
>CAUYQV010101476.1:0-24071 GCA_963574575.1 Galagoides demidoff
ACTTCTTTCATTTCCTCACAGTTTTTTTCTCTCACTTAAAATCCTCATCCAATAACATTTTAATTAATTATATATTATATGGAAGACATTGTCTAAAAACCAGGAATGCAAAGTACTCATAACAGACAATGTGGTGAGAAAGGTAGATATAGAGCCAGAATTATAGGTGCCTGTTCAACAGAGTCTCTGAGACTCCACAAGAAGAAGGACGAGTTTACCCAAGCTAGTCTTGAAACCATTTAAGGGGCACCAGTAGTTATTAAATTGGCACTAACTGATGAGCACACATAGAATTGTGAGTATCTTCCCAGAGGCAATCAGCCTCTGTGTCTCAAGATTACAAATATACATGTCCACTCTGTTCCAATTTCCATAAAACCTTTCTGCCAGTCTAGAAACCATTGTATGCTTTGCTCAAGAATCTTAATATTACAGAATCATGGGTCTATTAGTCGCTGAATTGTCTTTACCATGCCAAGGTCCTTCTACCCCAGGGTTTGTGATGCAAGCATGCCTAGGATGGTGAGGACACTGGATGCTGTCTGTGTTCTAGTCCCAGTTCCAACACTTTCTGGCTGTGTGATCTCAGGTAAGTTATTCAAACTCTTTGAGCATCAGTTTCTGCATCCATATAAGAAACTGATGATATTATGGTTAAGATTTAAATTGTAATACCCATGGTTCATACACAGCTTGTTCATGACAGGTCCTCAAAAATGCTAGCTCTTGTTATTCTTCTACTCCCTGGAACACTGTTTTAATATGTATGAATCTTGACAAGGAAAGAAAGGAAATGTAAAAATAAGTGGACCATGGTGATAGAGTTGTGAGTGACCCTAATGACATCTCCATACTACTGCTGTCCTTATATATATTGAAACATTTTTATTTATGCAATAGTACCCTGTTTATGGTAGAAAATGTAGAAGATCAGATAAGAAAAAGAAGAAAACACTATCACACATTATCTCATAATTTATAGATTACTGCAAAAATAAATGTATTAAATGACAGGTTAAAATAATCACATCTAAAAAGAACTCAAGCAAATTAGACAAAAAAATTAAAAGTGGGCAAAAGATACGAACAGAAGCTTTTTCAAAGAAGGTAGATAAATGGCCAATAAACATGTGAAAAAAATACTCAGCATTGGGCAGTGCCTGTGGCTCAGTGGGTAGGGTGCTAGCCCCATATACCAACAGTGGTGAGTTCAAATCTGGCCCCGGCCAAATAGAAACAAAAAAATAGCTGGGCTGGCACCTGTAGTCCCAGCTACTTGTAAGGTGACCAGATTTTAACATTGGTAAAGCGGGACATCATTGACCAGGGTGGGTGGTTCTTAATTAAAAATTTGGTCTATATTGAGCAACAAAAATTTTCGTAGAATGCAAAAAATATTATTAATAGTACTATAATATATATATTTTTAATTTCAACATAAGTACAATTTACAAATATAATACATTAAAAAAATTATGTATATGGAGGCGCCTGTGGCTCAAAGGAGTAGGGCACCAGTCCACCTGGGTGACCTTGCCCAGGAGGGGAGTAGGGAGTTTACATTAGCCTTTTCATTTCCAAATGAAGTTATATTAACCTCTTCATTCCCAAATGGAGTTATATTAACCTTTTCAGCAGCCAAAACCCATATATTCCCTTCCTGTTGTCCCACTGTTCCCTAGCTTGTTGTGCATTCTTTCCAAAAATCAGGACTTTTTTAAAACGCCACGGATGCAGGACAAATTGTTAAAAATGAAGACTGTCCTGCCAAAAGCAGGACATCTGGTCACCTTATACTTAGGAGGCTGAGGCAAGAGAATCACCTAAGCCTGGGAGTTGGAAGTTGCTGTGAGCTGTGAGACATCACATCACTCTACCAAGAGTGATAAAGTGAGACTCTGTTTCTAAAAAAAAAAAAAAAAAAAATATATATATATATATATATACTCAACACTACTAATCAAGGAAATGCAAATTAAAACCACAGTGAGACATATCACTTTACCTCTGTTAGAATGGCTTTTATTATAAAGTCCAAAAACAACAGATGCCGATGTGGATGCAGAGAGAAAGGAACATTTACACACTGTTGGTGGGACTGCAGAATCGTACAACCTCTGTGGGAAACAGTAGGGACAATACTCAAAAACTAAAACTAGACTTCCATTTGATCTAGCTATTCTCTTAGTGGGTATTTACCCACAGGAAAATGAGTCATTTTACCAAAAAGATACCTACATTCAAATGTTTACTGTAGCACAATTCACAATTGCAAAGATAATGGAATCAACCCAAGGGCCCATCAATTCATGAATGGATTAATAAAATTTTATTATTAAAAATAAAATAATAATATGTATGCCAGGGACTACTACTCAGCCATAAAAAGGATGAATGAATGCCTTTTGAAAACAGTTTGGGTGGATCTGGAGACCATTCTCCTAAATTAAATAGCTCAAGATAGGAAAAAAGGACACTGTAAGTACTCGTTATTAAATTGGAACTAACTGATGAGCACATACATGCACAGAGGTAATTGAAACTCAGTGGAAATGCAGGGGAAGAAGGAGAGAGCTAGAACTGGCCTAATGGGTATAATGAACACCATCTGGGTGCTGGGCACACCTAAGCCACAGCTCAAGCCTTACCAAAGCAATCCATGTAATCAAAAATATCTGTACCCCCTTAATATTTTGAAAAAAGAAATGGTAATCTTTCAGAAAACATGAATTGCATATTTAGAAAATAAAGGACAAAAACTGATGAAGGGATGAATTAAAAGAAGGTAACAAGAAACTGACAAGCTCAGGTAGGTTTTTCACTGGACAGCTTGAAGACTCTACCTCCATCCATGTAGCTAAGCAGGGTGAGGGAGCCAAGGTCTAGAAAATCAGTAGAACCGAGAAACTCCAATTCACCGCATGCAAGCAGCGGGCACTGTGAGGCTTGGTGGCCCTGGCCTCTGGCCCTCCTCCCTGGGAATTGAGGTAGTCTTGGAAGGCTCTTCTTCCCTCTACAAACTCTTGCTGAGACTCATCTTCAGGGCCAGCCTTGCAATGGACCTAGATCATCCTCTGCCCTTTCTCATCCCACATTTCTGCCTCAGTGCTTGTTGATCTCTCTCACTATTTTATAAGACAAAAAGTATGATGCCACACTAACTAATCTTGTTACAACCCCAACCTCTTTAGGCCTTATTTTCCTCTGTAGTTATCACTGTCTTAAATACTAAGATACTTTACTTATTTTGTGCATTCTTCACTCTCTTTCTCATCTCTAAAATCAGAGTTCCAGGCATGTAGAAACTGTCATTTTAATTTGTTCCCTGATTTATCTCCAATAGCTGGCACATAGTAGGTGCTTAATAAATATCCATTGCATTAAAATGGAAAACGCTAAAGCATAATCTTTTGCTATGGTTTGAATGCCTGTGATCTCTTCAAAATTTATTTGAAACTTAATCCCCATGCAACAGTTTTGAGAGGTGAGATCTTTAGGAGATGATAAGGCTATGAGTGCTCTCCCCCCGTGGATGGGATAAATGCCTCATAAAGGGGTGAGAGGGTAATAGCTGGGACATCTGGTTCTTCCACTCCCTTTGCCCCTCCACCATGACATAGCATTCATCTCCTTCAGAGGATGCAGTGTTCAAGGTGCTGTCTTGGAAGTAGCTCACCAGATACAAGATCTGCCGGCACATTGATCTTGAACCTCGAGCCTCCATAACTGTGAACCATCAACTTATTCTGCTTGTAAATTACCCAGTCTGTGATGTTTTGCAGGAGGAGTGAACGAAGATACCTTCTAATAAATAAGCATAAAAGATCATCTCAGATCGTCCACTTTTTTGATGGGAAGTATCAGCAGACACTGTAGGAGGGTGGGGACGCAGGAAGGGAGAGCGGCATTGTTTAGTGACACGGAAAATGCATGTCACCTACTCCACAGCCCTACCCAGGTATAGTGGCTTCATCTTCTTTCAGTTGGGTATGAATAAAATTCAGTGAATTGTTCCCCCAAAGTGTCGGCTCTTGGGCAATAAGTGGAGCCTGGGTAGCCCTGGCCTCTAACCCTGCCCAGAAATGCAGGAATCATATGGGAAGACCCTACTTTCCTCTTATCATGTTATCCTACAAAACCCTTGATCAGGTGCATCTTCAGGGCCAGCCTTGCAGTAGAACTACCAAAAAATGAGTAACGCCAGAGTAATCGCCTAGTAGAAATCCCATAATAGTATAGGAGGCTTAAACAGAAAGTGATTCTTTAGCATATCCTGAAAACTGGAAGTCCAAGATCAAGGTACTGACAGGCGTGGTGTCCTCAGAGGCCTCTCTTTTAGAGGCCTGCAGGGCTATCCTCTTGCTTCCTGTTCACACCAGCTTTTCTCCATGGGTGCTCACCCCCGTACCCTCCTATAAGTTCTAATCTCCTCTTTTTATAGGAACACCAGTCAAATTGGATTAAAGCTCACCCTGAAAAACAAAACCTCATTTTAACTTAATTTTTAAAAGGCTGTAACAGAAGATAAAGACACATTCTAAGATATTGGGGTTTAGGGCTTTAACATATAAATTTTAGTCCATAACACAGTTGTTCACTTTTTGGCAAAAGTACTCTGTTTTGCACAGATATAAAGATATTTTAGCGGGCTTTATTTTTTTTTAAAACATGGAGAGAGCTGTGTAATTTTGTTCCCAGAAGGCTCTTTCATAAAGGAAATATTGTTGGGTGTTCACTGACTTGTGATGAGATATAATGTTAATAAATAAGACATATCTCAAGAAAGACATTTTTCCAAATTTCTTACCAATCTGACTCAAAATATTACAGTAAATATTACAATCCATTGGCTACTATAGGAATACAAGAGTATTAAGTCATGGATACCTAGATTATTCTGAAAGCTTTTGAGACAGAGTCATATAAAAAGATTTTATATGAAGATGAATAGAGGCATTTCTACTAGATCCAATTTCATTCCTTCCAAAATACACTAGAAAATAGAAATAAAGTAAGAGTATTTAATGCAAATAAATGGCAGAGTAAAACTCTCAAAGATAAGATAAAAGCCACATGGGTTTTGCAACCAAGGATGATAAGTAGAAGAAGGCTCCATGTGTGGGCTAGAAGGAAATTAAACATTATTTAGTCATTTATTTTGTATATGGGGAGATTAATTCTTGTAAGAGCAAATTGTCTTCTCTATGTGACAAAATATACATGGAATCCAAACCTACCACTCCTCTCCCGCAGTGCTCTGGTTCTTACTCTATACCTACTTGGTAAGTGTGCATGAAATTTAAGGTGAACGCCTTGCCTGCCCAAAGCCTTCCTAACCTTGGTGGAATAAAGTTCATAGGTATCATAAAGAAAAAGTTCCATGAACAAAATCTAGGTAGGAAATAAGGGCACCTAATGGAAAGACTGAAATTCAGATTCAAAAGACGTAGGAAAACCACTATCTCTGCAACCTTAAGAAAGACACTTCACTTCATTAAACCTGATCGTGTGTCATCTACACACTGGGAATAACGATCATTCCTGCCCTAAAGGCTTCACTGGGCTGTTGATGAACAACAAAGATAAAGAACCTGCAAACTCTTGGTAAATATTAAAGTGGTATTGAAGCCCTGTATGTGATCATCATTGTTACATGCTGAGAATTAGTGTGCCAACGAGATCTATTTTTTAGGCAGGGAGTTAATTTGGGAATGTAATCTGGGCTAGATATACTAAGACGGAAAATGTCAGTTTTATTTACTTCCCTTTAAAAGAAATAGTGCCAGCTGCATAAACCACCTCAGAGTTCAAGTTTAAAGAACACTACTTCTGTTTTAATTAAAGCATATAAGTGGTGGCCTATAATGACAGCTTCAACCAGGAGAAGATGATATTAAAACCAGCGATTTTCTGGCACCATTCCAGTGAAACTAGTCAGTTTAATAAAGGATTGGTGCAGAGGTTTAGAATTGAGCACTCTCCTTAAAAGAAAACTCCCTGCTGGCAAGTCTTTGAAAATCCAATTAGCAACAACCATCAGTAATTAGTTATTGAAGATCACGTCTATATGAAACCTAAATGCTCCTGTTCCCTCCAGTCTTATAAGCATGCAATATGAACTCAGACTACTTTGTCCTGGAGCCTCTATTTGCCCAATCTCCAGAAAGTATCTCATTCAAAATATCCGCTTGCTATTTTTACATTCCCCAGAAGGCTGTGCTCAGGAACCAGGCTTAAATACTCTTCTCTTCCCTCGCCCACGGCATCTGTGCCCACCTCTGCTATTGGTAGGTGCCATGACAGCACCACTCTCCTGGTGCACTGCTAGTGGCAGTCATTAACACCCAAGGGCATAATCTTTTGCCTGGCCCCTGCTCTTCCCCCACATGGAGGGCACAACTCACTTCAAGGGCTGAGCGTGCTCCAAGCTTCTTCCAGCCTCAGAGTCCATCCCCCTGAAAGCCCACATCCTCTTGGTGAAGGGCCTTCCTTCAGTCCTTCTCCCAATAAGCCCACACCACTTACGAGTCTTGCCCCAGGGCGAGCCTCCTTCCATATGATTGACCATTTTCAGATATAGCCCTTTTAGAAGAAAACCTCTACTCACAGACTGGGGTCTGGACTGAGAGCCACATAATCAAAATAGAATAATCTTCCCAAAGCCTAGCTTGTTGGGTCTCAAAAATTTAACACTTGCCATATGCAAAGTCTGGTGTGGTTTGCATTGCTTTTCGGCTCAACCCATTACTATTTTTTTTTTTTGAGACAGAGTCTCAAGTTGTCACCCTGGGTAGAGTGCCATGGCATCACAGCTCACAGCAACCTAAGTGATTCTCTTGCCTCACCTTCCCAAGTAGCTGGGACTACAGGCCTGCCACAATCCCTGGCTTTTTAGTGTTGTTGTTGTTGTTGCAGTTGTTGTTGTTGTTGTTGTTTTTTAGCTGTCCCAGCTGGGTTCAAACCCTCCAACTCTGGTGTATGTGGCTGGTGCCCTACCCACTGAGCTACAGGTGCTGCCCATAATCCTTTTTTTTTTTTTTGTATTATTTCTTCTATCATGAAGTGAAGAACTCAGGCCTATGTGATTTCCTTGCTGGTTTGGCCAATGTTTCTAGGATCCTGTAAACAAATAAATAAACAAGAAAACACATCACAGAGGGAACTGACTCATGTCTCAGAAGTCCCAGATGGTGCTCCCTTAGGATGCTGCAAACTCACACATTCCCTCTTCCTCTATCTCCAGGTTACCCTTCTCTCTTACTTTAGAAAGAATTCACCCATGTAGCAGGTAGAAGGTTAAGTGTTTAATGGCTACAAACATCTCTAGGCCAGTAGTCATCATATCCTGGTTTAGCAGTTCAACAGGGGAGACCAGAAAGAATTCCAGTCCTCCCTGGGTCACTTGCCCACCCCTGGCCAATCATCACTGTGAGGGGACACAGGCAGCTCCATTAGAACCTAACTCAGTGAAAGATCAGGCCAAAGGGAAGAAGGTAGGCCCAGAGGACAATGGAAATAAGGCCGAAGGGCTGTCTAAACACACAGCGAGGGATCTGAAAATAAATGTCTTCCTCTTCAAAAGTGGTTTACTAAAACCTCCAATTTACATTACTAAACAGAACTCTTAATATCTTAGTCGGATAAGCTGCATTTAGGTAACTTTACTGAATTAAAGACCATCTCAGTAGGTATTTGCCTCCTAAGTTCTGAAGGCCCCACCAGTGATGCCTCTTAACACAAAGAGAAAATCTGCTCCAAGTCTAATCTCCTTGTAAGACAGAAATTGCTTTCATCTCTCTAAACTGAAGGTTTGCTGGGTTTGAAATGATCAGTCCCACTGCACACTGTGTTACAAACATAGCATTACATCATTAAAGCCCAGGTTTTAAAATGAGACAGATTTTGGGTTGAATTTCCATCTTCTACAGGAAGGACTTGGAGCAAATTCTCACACTCTCAGTTTCCTTGTGAATAAAACAGAGATAATAATTCCTCCCCTGAGAGGTGTTACTTTATTAAATTAGATAAGGCCTTTAATGAGATGATGTTCCTAAGTTCAGGATGGCATAGGTGCTCTGTATGTGGTCTCTATAAATAACAGCAGCAGCATGGTAGTTTGGAATCAGTTCATTCGAATTTTACTTCCATTCCAACTGATTCTATGTATTTTATCAAGAAGTGAAAGCTCTTTCCAAGTGAGTGGCCAACTGGATTATGTATACTAATCATTCTGCTGGCTTAAAAAGGAAAACTGATAGTAACATCCGTTTTTAGACACATTCTGTTGTTTATGAAGACAGTGTGTTCACCATAGGATTTCAGAATACATACAATAAGGAGCCACAGAAGAAAAGAATAGACTCGGGCCCAGTAAGGTACATGCTTCAGCGTCCTAATTCAGAAGGCAAGGAGTTCTCTTAGTCATCCCTAATTTAGAAACTCAGACTAAAGACCTCACAGTACGTGGAAATATCAGTTCCACAGTCTAGAAGATTTGGGACTCAGATAACATTCATTATGCAGTTGACCCTAAATATACGTACGGATCTGGGTCAAACCTACCACAGGAAGACTCCACTGAGATGGGTTCTTTCTAATCAAAACAAAACAAAGCCACTGAAAAACGCAAGACTTCCTGGCAATTTAATATCCCTGAAAAGGAACAAATTGCATTGAGCATAGTTAAGAAATAGCTTCATGAATACCAGTTGTAGAAAACTTTTAGGTTTCAAATAATTACAGTTCAGAAATTAAGAGTGTAGTGCATTAAGGACATTGAAAGAATATATTAAAATCCAAGAGTTGGAAGAAAGTGTGAAGAAACTCAAAAAATAGTATCACTGAAGTCTAGATTCTTTCTGTGACTGAATGACTTTCCATACTGAGCTATGAGCAGGGTGGTTAAGAGAAGGGGCACGAGGGAGGAGGGAGGAAGAGAAGGAGAGAGAGAGAAAAGGAGGAGAGAAAGGAAGGAGAAGGAGAAGAAGAGAGGAAAGAAAGAGGAAGAGGAGAATAAGCAGACAGAACTGAGACCGTCCAAACCTGGGAAGGAGAAATAAGAGAGGGCCCACACACATGCACCCATCATTGCCAGAGATGCATTTAATCTAAAGAAGCTGAAGCTTTAGAACCCCTCTCTGGCTCAAGTCCCTTCCCAACACCAAAGGAAAGGCCTGAAATCCGAGCTTTCATAGTCACACGGTTTGTTAAGTTTGTAACTCTACAATCTAGGGACAAACAGCTCAGGCCATGGCTGCTCTCATTCCCTCTTCCTCTCTATCAGGAGGCACTGAAGGGACCACATGCCTGGTGAGATCAGACCAGGGGAAAAGTAAGCCAGGAACACTTTTGGTCTGGATTCATGAAATATATTTACAGTGTCCACAGTCACAGGAACCTTCGGTCCAGGGCCAAAGTCACAATGGCACATGAATATGTCCCATGGTGTCAACACCAGAGAGATGGTGGGGGGGGGGAGGAGAAATGATGTTTAATATGGACAAAGACAAAACTAGCTTAGAAAACACTCTGCCGCATATCATAGTTCATTCTTGAAAGAAACTTGATAAAGGTTTTCCCAAATCTGACAATCATATAGGTTGATATGATATAACCAGGGACAAGTTATGAGGCTGTAGGAATTCTTCTATTAGCAAAGTAAAAAACAATTTTTCTTTTTGCTATTTCAAAGGAAAAACTAAAGTATTTTTCTATTCTTTTATATATAAAATGTTATTTGGGTTGCCAGATAAAATGCATTATGCCTGGTTAAATGGGAATTTCAGATAAACAGCAAATAAATTTTTAAAACTCATTTTTATTAAATATTGAGAAGTTATAATTATCTCTAGGGTACAAAGTGATGCTATGATATGTGTGTATGTGTATATATATATATAAAAACACATACCATGGGGATGATTGAATCAAGCTAATTAACATAGCCATCATCTCAGATACTTATTCATTTCTCCTAATTGAAACCTTGCACCCTTTGACCAATACCCCAGCATCTGGTACCACTGTTCTGCTCTCTGCTTCTACCTGTTCAATATTTTCTGCATTAACATATAGGACAATATACAGCATAACAAATTTTTAGTGTAGTATTCTCAACCATTGCACAGGACATACTTACAAAAAAAATTATCTCTGGTTGACCTAAAATTCAAATTTAACTGGACATTTTTGTTTTTATTTGCTAAATATGGCAATCCTCCATATTTCAAAATCATTAGTATATAAAAAGATGGTGGCAGCACCTGTAGCGCAGTGGGTAGGGTGTCAGCCACATATATCAAAGCTGGCGGGTTCGAACCTGGCCTGGGCCAGCTAAAAGAACAATGACGACTGCAAGAACAATAAAAATAACTGGGTATTGTGGCAGGCGCCTATAGTCCCAGCTACTTGGGAGGCTGAGGAAAAAGAATCACTTAAGCCCAAGAGTTTGAGGTTGCTGTGAGCTGTGATACCACGGCACTCTACCCAGGGTGATAGCTTGAGACTCTGTCTCAGTAAATAAATAAATAAATAAATAAATAAATAAAAGATGGTCAGCTATCATGTAGGCAGAAAAATACAGGAAAGAAAGCACTAGAGAGGTTGTCTGGCAATTAAACAATAACCCCTTATTATTTTTCTGGGTTCTGTGATATTTATAGTATTCGTTACTTTTGTCTTATAATAAATGCCCACATTTATACTCAAATTTCTGCATTTTTCTTTAAGGAGGCTGAGAAAATTGAATCTGTCCTCACCCCTCCCTCTGCCTCCAAAGGATACAAAAATCTACCAGGACTCCCAGGGATGGATTGGGAAGGGCAGCCAAAAAGGAGTAACGAGCTAATTCCGGCCAAACACATGCAGGGGAGGAAGAGGTGTTTTACAACCGTACCAGGGAAGAGAAATATTTGAGCATATGTAGAGCCATTAACAAATAAGGAAAGGCGTGAAATTAATAATGACTCTAAAACAGCTGAGATAATGAACTCCCTTTTCAACTCTGTCTTTGGCAAGATAAATAAGGAAATGGAATATGCAGAATTAGTAAGTAGGAGACCTTGTGAAAATACCTATTAATATAGACTAGGTAAAACATGCTTAGAAAATCTGAATAAATCAGGGTGACTGGGATAATATGCCTCCTGGGGTCCCGAGGTGAGCGCATAATGAAGTTCCTAAACTAGAGACCATTGTTTTCAAGAATGGTGAAAGACAAGAGAAGAAATGGAGTCAAGGAAAGAATGTGAAAAGCAAAAAAATCATTTTAGCGATTATAATGGACATTTGAATTATTTAATAACTTAAAAGAAGGAGAACACTTATTAAGAAAATCGTATACAAATACTCATTGAATGTCACAAGATCCCAAGTTCGGACAAGATCCAATTCTTTGTATGTACAAAAAGGAGGTGGTCAGATAAAACACATACAGTAACAAAAGAAGCGTGTATATAACATTCTAAATCACGAACATTTTCACTTTTAGTTGTCCGGATAAGGAGCATAGTTATTCAATTAAAATTGACTGGAGTCATACATAACAGTACTATAATATAATGCTGAACAAAAAGTTAATGTCATACTGTAGAAGTCAAGTGGGTAGGAGCTGTTACACCTGCTAGACACAGTCTTGAACTTTCTTACAGAGCTTCTCAGAAAGAAGATAACCATGATTTAAAGTTGATTACTGTTTCTTACTAGGAAGATAGGTAAGCTCAGCCCTCACAGAAGGAAGTGGTACCCAATATAAGACATGCAAAATAATTTTCCATAAGGCCACTATTATAATTTACAAAATGACAAATCAATGAAGAACTGGTATAGTTCAGTTCACAGTTCACTCATTTCATAGAAGGGAAAGTTGAGGCCTAGAGAGACAAAACTTACCCAAGGTAGCAAGAGGCAAAGTCAGGATTGGAAACTAGACCCCATTGATTTTATTTTATTTATTTATTTATTCATTTATTTTTGCAGTTTTTGGCTGGGGCCAGGTTTCAACCCATCACTTCTAGTATATGGGGCTGGTGCCCTATTCCTTTGAGCCATAGGCGCTGCCCACCCTTTGATTTTGTTTTTAACGATCATTCCTTTTCATTATGTCATAAGCTTCATGAAGACAGAAACCACGATTGTGTTAAACCACTATTTCCCCAGTGCCAGGCACACACATACCTAGTACATGCTAGTGATTTAATGAAGTGTGTGCATGATGCTACCGTTATTCATCTTTCACTTAATACATTTCTCTCCATCTCCTCCTTTGGTTCTCAATGCCCTTTAATGGTCTTGGTAAAGTTACTATTGAGATGCCACAAGCAAATGACCCCTAATTCAATTTTGAAAATGGTGTTAAGATTATTGAAAGCAACAGAAGCATTAAACCCTAGATCAGTGAGCTCAAAATTTTTGCACTTAAATATTTGTTGTTGATCTTTTCAGACAGCTATTTCAGAAATGTGTGGGTTTACAATTATCCAGAGGATGGAGATGGAGATGATGTCTGTAAAAACCTAGTCACCTGCAGGTTTCACATACTGTACGGCAAAACAGGGGGTGCCCAACAAACACACATTTCCTCTTTCATTTTTGAAATTGTAGGGGCAGCCACGACTTTAGTTGTGATCACTTTTTATACATCATGGAGACGACCCAGAACTCCAGTAGAAGTTAGTGTTTGTGGAGAACATTTTAGAAAAGGTGATCTCAATCTACAGCCCTCCAACCACGTGAGTACTTAATTCTATTATCAACTAAATTTGCAGCATTAGTGAATATGTCTTTGCTACTTGTAAGTGAAACTAGCTTGGGTTTAGTGACAACTCCAGAATCTCTGCAGAGGACGCGCTTATGAGAAGTATTTTTTTTTTTTTTTGCTTATGAGAAGTATTTTGGGCACCTTGATGTGATATGCCGGGGCCCTAATTACACTCGCCTGGAAATGATGTCTCTTCCCTGTGAATAACAAATCATTTGTTTCTGGGAAAGACTACCCATAAGGAATGACAGCAGAAGAAACTGGAATGGTTCACTACTACGTCACCATGCTGGGATGAAGGCTCAAAGATGATCTTAAATCTACAATAGCTAAGCAGGGATCTGAACTTCAGAAGTAGCAGAGGCCAAATGCTACAGTTGTCTAAGGCATCCTAATTGCTACCAGTTCTCAGAGGCCAGCTCATTGTGGTTAATTATCTTTGGAAGGGATTCCTTTGTTAGAATGTTACATTAGAAGGTCTACTGTAAATTTTCTTTTAATGTTAAGATTCTGGCATCTTGACTACAAGGTCATATTCCTCATCTGTCATTTGGATGAGTGAAAAACAGTTAAATATGTGTTTAGAAACTCATAATTTACTCACATATGCTCCTTTACTTGACAATTTTCCCCCCAAGTTATCACGGCATGTGTGTCTCCCCTGAATATCTAATCTTTTCACTCTTGGGAAACAAGAACCAGGTCACTTTGCATTCATTCTCAATATTGTATTAAGAAAGAGTCTTGCTTGGAAAACAGATGGGAAGACTGTATTCTCAGCTGATTTAGAAGCTAATTATGGAAAAATGCGGAGACAGGGCTCTTAGAGACCAGAGAGATCAAAGCTGAGTTCAGACAAGTTTCTGAAAAAGCAAATGAGTGAATTCCATTTTGTCATGGAGGAAATTCAGTCTTCTTTTCACTGTTTCTGACTCAACTTTAAGGTTGATCTTCTGTTAGTAAAACTGTCTTGATAAATCCTCTTTTGATGATAACCCAAGTAGGCAACAAAATTCCCTTCCTCATAAAAGAGACAAAATTGTGTAGTTGTTTTGGCTGTGACTTTGTAAAGAAACAGTTTAGAAAATCGCCAATATCAATTTGAAAGTTCAGCATTTATTTTATTTATTGATTTATTCATCTCTGACACCATTAGGTGCTCTTTTAAGGAAAGTAACCCCATCATATTTCTGCTTTTTCCTTGAAATAGAACCGGTTTTATTTCAATTCCGCTATTATTTTATTTTGTTGAATTTCGGATTAATATGAGGGTATGACTAATTCAGTTATGATGTTTACATTTGTAGGTAAGGTCCCTGTTGCAGTTGTGGCCCTCCAAGAGGTATACCACATACCCCTGCATTATGCCACAAACCCCTCTTTTCCCTGCCTCCTCCCTCACTTCCCCCAACTTGAATTGAGTTTCTCTCCTGTGTGCCTTTTGTGAGCTCCAGCTACGCCCAAGTGTCATTCTGAGCAAAGTGCTTACAGAGATACATAATGCATGCTTTTAGATGAATTTTAAGATTTATGGTCAAGAGAAGGTAAAGGCACATTTGCAAACAACCATGATTCAAAATTAACTATAATCAATAACTGAGTGTGAATTCAAAATAAGTCAATAGATAAGGATCATTAGACTACCTACAAAGTCTTAGGCTATATCTAAAGTTGTGAAAGTATTCAGACAATGAAAGGTGTGACTTTGCTTGGTGGTGGCTAAATCACACCTGTATTTGGAGTTGAGCTCTGGTATCACATTTTAAGAGGGCTGTCGACAAACTGGAGTATCTTGAAATGGAAGTCAAGCACAGTGAAGAAACTAACAAACCACTTGTCCCGAAAAGTAGCTTTAGGAAGTGAGGATGGTCAGCCCTGGGAAGGGAGGATACAGTGATACAAGACAGTTGTCTCTGAGGACAGAGTCTTACTTTGTTACCCCCAGTAGAGTACCATGGCATCATAGCTCACCATCATAGGAGCCCACCACCACAACTGGCTGCTTGCTCAGGCTGGTCTCGAGCTCCTGAGCTCAGGCAAGCCACGTGCCTAGACCTCCCAGAGTGCTAGGATGATAGATGTACCTCACCTGGCAATGGACATTATCCTTTGAAATGGCACTATGGACCATGGAAAGATCATGAGGTTAGGAGTTAGATCAATCCGCACTGAGGTCCTGGATAACTGGCTTTCCAGCAACCGCATCTTCACCCATGATTTCAGCTAAGAAATCACACTCTCCCTACCACGGCATCCTTCTCCTGGCTCCAAATCAGTTCAGGGGACATTCCTGTGGGTCTCATAAATTTCTTAAGCTCAATGAGATTCCAATTAAGCTGTCTCTTTTCCATTTGAAATCTGCTCCTCTTTCTTTATTCCCTATTTTCATGAAATCATCACTGAGGACTCCCACCAAATAGCCAAAATATGTGCCTCCTGCTGCTGGAACCCTAGCAAACTCTGGCAGAGACACAGTAGGTACCTGTGGAATGGATGGTAATTTTCTTGCTAGGTGTATGATCTTGAACTTAGCTTCTATGAACTTCACTACAATAATTTATAAGCAGACATTATATTGCTGATTTCAGTTTTTTGTGGGAATAAATGAGAAAAAAATGATTCTTATGGAGACTATTTTGTGGCTAGAGTGCAGAGTACTTAGAAAGTTGTGGTGTGTAAAAGGGTCGAACCTAGTGAAGGGAGTTTCAACCGTCAGACTGAAGATGCTTGATTGAAACACGAACAGATGGAAATTATCCTCCTCATTATTATTCTCAAAGCTCAAAATTCACTCTAGGAAGGCAACAGTTTCAACGGGAATTGGAAATCTGGTCTGACAACAACATATCATGGTGCTTAAATGACAGACAAGGTTAGGTTCAAATCCTAATTCTCCCATGTGTCAGCTATGCAATCCTAGGCCAATTATTTAATCTGAGCCTCAGATTCCCCATCTGTAAAAATAAAAAATGTACTTACAAGAAGATTGTTAATACTCAGTACTATTATGAAACCAATTACAATCACTCACACTTTCATATGAAGAATAGATCACAACTATGGCCCAAGATGAAGGAAGGGGGGGTGGGAGGGGCGGGGGAGGTCAGATCGAGGGAGGGTGAATGGTGGGATCACACCTATGGTGCATAATGCAAGGGTACATGTTGGATCTATTATTATAGAATATAAATGTCTTAACATAATAATTAAGTAAACAAGATGAGGTATATATTAACCAGTGTGATGTAAGCATTCTTAATTCTATATGAAATCAGCATGTTGTACCCCATAAATGCATTGATGTATACATGATCTATGTGTTTATGATTTAATAAAAAAGAATATTGTTAAGAAGATAAAATTACACTAGTAGCCCATGTAAATTACAGAAACTATGTGTTGACACTCAGTAACAGCCATAGTACACACTTACACATTATTTACTATGTGCCAGACACTACGTTATTTATGTATATTAACCCATTTTATTTTATTGTTGCAACAATTCTATGGGGTAGTTTCTGTCATTATCTGCAATTTACATGTGAGGAAACTGAGTAACAGAGAGGTCAAGGTTATTGGCCAAAGTCGTACAGCTGGTAAATGCGCCTTAGGAAATGCCCAACAGATGGTCACTATGGTTACCGACTAGCATCAGTGCTGTTGGTGAGTGAATTTTATGACAGATGCCGGGCTTCTCTGTTAAAGGGATACATTTTTCTGTTCAGATGGTTGTTGTGGGAATTTGTAAAATTTCAAGACTGTGGCTCATTGTTTCATTTCTGGGAAGCAGAACAACTCAATCTTGAGGGTCCATTATTATCAACAAAGGACTGGTTACTATGAGTAACGCCGAGTTATATAAGGATTATAATATCAAAGTAGTAAGTGACCTAACTGTCTTCATCTTCCTCCTTTTTCTTTTTTTGTTGTTCATTAGGTGTCATTAGAATAAATTCATGTAAATGTTTACTTCAAATTCATTCTGAAATAAGATGAAACATTATTTAGTTTGAATTTAAATTGTTTAAAATATCAATTTATAAACTAACTTATGATAACAACAGGTCCAAATATAAACAACTTACAAAATAGTCTTTGCACCAAAGTCCCTGGCATAATGAATACAAATTCATTGTTTTCACTTCTCATTGGATTGCGTTTGTGCTATTCTCTATCTGATTTGATTGGTTTGCTCTGAACCCAGCTCAGAGCAAGCAAATTAAGCTGTGACACATCCTGAAACTCAGGGCCTGGAAACTCTATGCAATTAGCCAAGTTCAAAGTGTGCCTGGAAGTGAGATGACTGCCCATCCAGAGCTCGGGCCACAGCTCTGTTTTCATTGCCACACTCCCCATAAGTTCCAACACCTGAGTAGACTTTTATTAGAGCCACCTTTAAGATTCAGACCACCTTGATCATGCCAAGAGCCTCAACCAAGAGAAAAAAGAATCTTGTGATTTATGTATTCAGATTTCTAAAATACCCTACATTTTCTAAAATATATTTTACTTCATAAAATACTCATCAAAGTCAACTGAAGGCAAATTGAAAGACGTCCTCATTTCACTACCATTATTGGACTCTCCATGAGCGCTGATCACTGTCTTAGGGGAGGGGGCGCAAAGCAACAAAGCACAGCTCCTGGAAACTGGGGCCATAAAGTGGAGGAGAGGGGCTCTAAGGAAAGGAATGACTGCAGAATCACTTCCAGTGTCTAAAACTGTGCTACAAAGTGCCCACAAAGGATGCAAAGGTCAGGAGGACGGGAGAGGCCTGAGCTGCTTGGGATGAACAAGGACAAGCATTGAGAGCTTAGTAAAGAACTAATCCTGAATACAGTAGGGCCTTAATAGAAATCTATTGAGTGAAGCAGTCAATGGGTATCTTAAAATTCACAAGTCAGAGGTTGTGAGTTATAGGTGATACCTGCTAATCACTTGATGGTGTCCAGCTAGTACATTTGGCAGGCCTCGGGCATGGATGAGAAACAGGAGATGCTGTCTCTCTGAGTCGTCTGTAGCCACATATGGATAGAGGACAGAGAGAGAGATGGAGACTCCTTTGCTCTTATCTTCCAAGTATAAGGATCCAACATTCGTTCTTCTCTGAATGGGCCCTTTAGGGGAGAGCAGAGCCTTTAACCAAGGAACAGTTTTCAAACAAGCCAGCCTCTGTCCACTGCCTCCTATCTACACAATCCTTACTAGGGTCCTCCCCTGACCTCAACTGTTACACCATCATTTAGAACCCTATCTCCAGCGCATGAGGAATCATGAGAATTGCATGAAACAGCTGTGATCTCTACGGCAGGGAGAATAAACCATGGCAGATGACTTGGCGGGGTTATATCTGTGACTCTCACAAGTGGTGCTGGGAGTACCAAGGAAGAGGAGGCCAGAGCTCCAGGCACTCCGTGCTACTGCTTGGGGCTGCCGCCTACCAGAGGCCAAAAGAAAACCCTTTCTCCCTCCTTCTGATCTTCATTCTCCCTGAAATGCCCCCAACTGTCTCTGACCCCAGACCCAGCATCACAGGGCAGAGAATAGAAGGCTGAGTGGAAGATGATAAGATAGGAGATAAATTATCAGCAGAGATGCTAGACTTGTTAGTGATACCACTGATTTATACCTACTATGCTTACTATTATTTTAAATAATAAAATTTATGTAATTTTATTATCCTGCAGGGAGATACTATTAACTCTATTTTACAGGTGAGGAAATGAAAGTAACCAGAGTACCCACCATTAGTATGTATGTGTAGAGGCAGTCAGAATAAAAATCATCAGTAGAAACTTACTTATATATCACATATTCTTAGTCCAATGTTCCCTGCATTATGCCTTAAACCCCAAGGGAACCTTTCTTTTATTGTCCTTTCTGAGCTAACTTTAGAACTTGGATTTTATTAATAACAGATTTATGTGAACACAGAATCTTTTTATTTTTATTTATTTATTTATTTTTTGAGACAGAGCCTCAAGCTGTTGTCCTAGGTAGAGTGCTGTGGCATCACAGCTCATAGCTACCTCCAACTCCTGGGCTTAAGTGATTCTCTTGTCTCAGCCTCCCAAGTAGCTGGGACTACAGGTGCCTGTTACAACATCTGGCTATTTTTGGGTTGTAATTGTCATTGTTGTTTGGCAGGCCCAGGCTGGATTCAAACACGCCAGCTTTAGTGTATGTGGGTGGCACCTTAGCCACTTAAGCTACAGGAACCAAGCCCAGAATCTTTTTGGATAGCTGGATGCCTTGCTTACCAAAGTCAACTACTGTTATTAAAAGTCCATGCTTGGTTGAGGTGACAGATAACCTCCTTACCCTGACTTGATTGTTACACACCACATGCCTATATCCAAACATTCTATGTATCCCATAAATATGTACAGCTATTATGCACAGATAATAATTTAAAAATTTATATTGTATAAATATCAACATTATTCCAGTTCTCACCAGCTGTATATCTTTCAAAATTGTACAATTTCTCTGTGCCTCCATTTCCCCATCTGTAAAAAGGTTATTATAATAGTACCAATCATATAAGGTGATTGGGTTAAGACACTTAACCTCAAAAGAGGGTAACGAGAATGCTTAGAGGACCTCCTGGCACTATATGGAAGCCTTTGTTTATAGTTATTATCATTAGGATTAAGAACAATCCTCAAAGAAATAATTCCCCTCTCATACCACACTAAACACACGCTATCAATTCAGGAAGCAAATGGTTTATCTTCCTTGATCAGAGGTTGACCCTTTCAAGCTTTTTGGCCACCTCTCCCAACACAGCAGACTTACGTGGACAGTGAGTTAGAATTGCTCTGATGTGTCATTCAATCTGTAACTCTCCCCACCGAGAGGCTGAAATGGGGGTATTGCCATTCAGATGTAACAAGTAACTCACGTAAACTGTATGGGGGTGTTCTTGCTATGAAAAGGTCGGACACCTTCCTCAGCAGTCTCAGCCCTCTCTCTCCTCTGGGGCTGTTCCCTCTGGTGAAGTTTCTTCATGAGCACTGGCCTTCATGTCCAGCCCTTCACGCTCAATAATTTCTCACACAGTTTGTGCTCCGCGTGGCTGGGCTCCTTGGCTGCTTCTTGGGTTCCCCGCCTCTCATCTCCCTGCTAGCAGCTGCTACCAACTTTCTCAAGTTATCTACAAGCACGTTCTTTTCATTCCTTGAGAAGATGAGAGAATGCACAGGATGGAAAGACATCCCAACGGGATCTGCATGGTACCCTCGGCTCGAAGCTTCAGCTATTCCCACTGTCAATCTTCTTGTTAACTTTTACTTGTTGAGACAAGAGGACTCAGAAGTGAGGCTGATAATCCCGGCATTGCCTTTTTGTTCTTTCAGCCTTCCAACATCTGTATAACCAATCATCTCTGTTACATTCCCAGTTTGAAAGACCTAGAATATTTTCTGTTTTTCTAAGGGGACCCTGACATAGAGGAAATCATTCCACCACTCTATTTGTGGTGATTTGTTATAGCAGCGAGAAGAACTAATACAGCTTCTGAAATAATGCTGTTAAGGCTGTTCCTTTCTATTTAGAAATCTATTCTAATTCTGCTTGTACCTTTTCTTTGACAAAATCAAAGTGCTTACTTGGTAGAAATCTAAGAACATTTTTCTCTTGACAAAAAGAAATACAAAAAAAATCAAGAAATACGAATAAATCAAAAAATCCTAGGCTTCTCTTTTCCTCGAATCATAAACAATGTATATAGTATGCTTATGATGCCAATGTTACCCTCCATGTTACCATTCATTTAAGTCTTTAACTTTTCTATCTGTGACAATAGATGGTCTACTGGTGCTGACCCAAGGCAGGTTTATCAACTCAATTGCCCACAGGAATTAGATAGGCAATGTAAATGAATGAAGAAATCTAGACATTAGATTAGACGGGACAGGGGAAACTGAGGGCATAAAACTCAAGGGATCCTTTCTACTCATCAGCCCGTTGTTGCCATACTAAACGCTAACCACTGTTATTATATAAATCCCCTCTCTTTCTAAATAATTACTGTCTGTATACAAAAATGAAAACAAAACCCCAAACTAAAAACCTTAGCCTTCAATAATCTTCCTGGTGGTCATCCATTTGTGAATTCTGGCTTAGTATTTTATACCTATTTTTTATTTCCTTCCTTGCAAATATCTGAGACAATGTAAACCACACAGTCAGAACTCCTTAGGTGGGGCTTCAGATCTGGCTGGTGTCAGCTTAGAGCTCAAACTGCCTGAAAACCTCTTCTCCCCCCTCAGCCCGTGAGTCCCTCTTCCTTTTCTGTCCTTCCAGTGTGGAATTCTTCCCCATCTGCATTTCTTACCCCTCCCTACCTTTTGAGGCCGAGCTCTCGGGCCCTCTCTCTATGAAATCTCCTGGGTGCTCCTAGCTAGAAGTGAGGTTATCACTCCTCGGTCCTCTGTAGCATAATCTGCAATGTGCTCTAGTTACCATATTTTGCCACATAAAATGTGTTCCCATGTATAATGTCCACTGCATTTTTGGCTCACATTTTCAGAAAAACGCCATTCTAGAAAGTGGCTGGTTTTTAGCTAGGGGAGATACATGTGGGGAGGGCTCACATTTCCCTGGCAAATGTGCAGATTGTGTCCCCTCCCACAGCTGCCCACTCTGCGGGCTGCCCCTCTGTCTCGCCTGGGAGCCCTTCCTTCCCCATCACCTCCGGGCTGCAGCTGAGATGGCTGCGTATATGGACTGTGAGGTGAGAGCTTCTGAGGTCACTAGGCCCACGGCAGCCAGGCAGGTCCCAGAGGACTGTGCAGAACTTCTGGTCCCCTCTGTATGACCAGGCCTGAGCCCTTACCCCCACGGCTGCCACCCACCCTGCCAGCCCCACTGCTGATGGCAGTGCTCAGCAGAGGCTGCTCCAGCCTGCTTGCTCCTCCCAGATTGGAACCCAGCAGGAGGGTATTGGTGACCCCAGGAGGCCTGTTGGGCTCCCCCACTCCTGAGCTGTACTACCTGTGAATAATGTGCATTCTTATTTTTCCCTTTAAAATTTGACCAAAAAGATGTGCATTATATATGGGAAAATATGGTATTTGAGTCCATGTCTTACCTAGTCAGCTAAACAATGCCACCTGAGGATGGGGACTGGGCCCCTCACTCAGGTCTTTGAGAGCTTTGTAGGTACCAATTTCTCAGGGTACAGTTTGTGGAATGAGTCGAGGGAATCCTGGAGAGGAGGAGGAAGAACATGGTGCTAGATGCTATAGTGGTGCTTCCTGGGCCTTGTGTGATGGCAGGTGGCCCACCGGACAGAGCACAGAGAGACCTGAGTTCAGATTTGGATCTTAACACTTCCCAGCCTCCTGACCGATTTTTTCATGTTGCTTTGCATTTCTTCACCTCAATTTCCCCAAATACTCACTTCACATTTCTCAGAGATAAAGGAGCCGTATTTATTATACTTAGCACAGTACTTGGTGAAGCCCCACGGACACACTCACTCACACGCACACAGGTCTAAGCAGAAGTTTCTAAGAGGGTCTTTCTTACACATGATGTTTCTGTTTAACTTCATGAGGCCACCATGGGGGTCTATCTTTTTTCTGCCAAGCAGGAAGATTGAAAACTTACCCTAGAACTCTATGAACTTTCCCCAGAGTCCTTGTGGGCCGGAGCTTGTTTTCCTGCCAATGATGGCAAAAATCAGTGTCTGGGCTGTACAGAATATTTCAGGGAGATGTGTGATTCCAACCTCTCAATGCCAGGCTGACCTCACAATTCATAGGCTAGCTTTGGAAAAAACGTCCTTTGATCATCTCAGCCGGGGGGGTGGGGGGGCTTTTCATTAGGAGTGCTTATTGAAGACTGGGCACACGCTGTCATTTTTGCCCACCCACTGTCTACCCAAGATGAGGCAGTGGCCCACAGTCTCTTCTGACCCACAGGAATCGTGCCTAAGGTTTATTTCTCTTTAAGGTCCGGCTCCCTTCATAATGACTTGTTGGGGGCAGTCTCCATCATTTAATTGTCAAGGGAGCCCCACACCAAGATCAAAGCAGCTGAGAAGATAGAAGGAAAATATTAGGATTACCAAACAGGAAATAAAAAAAGAAGAGAAAAGAAAAGAAAGAAAAGAAGGAACAAAGAAGGACGAATCTGGAGTGGGATGGAATGACAGCGTGACTCCGGGGCACCAGCTTCTGCTGGTTTCTATCTATTAAATCTTCACAGACAACAAACACCTTGTGTACCTAAGATTCACGGGGTGATGTGGGGTTTCAGGGCATGTTATCCCACTTATCCCCAAAGAGAGGCCAGTAAGCTTTTCGGGGGCTCAACCATGACCGCTGTCTCTGGACTTGAATACACATTTCCCACTGGGCTCTGTTCAGCCACCGCCTGGCTTCACAGCTGTGCTGATTGCTCAGTAGGGAACACTACGTCTGTTCTCCAAAGGAATTTAACAAATTAACTATGTACAAAGTTGCTGGACGCGACATAGATTCACACATGCTGTGTCATGCCAAGGAGACCCTTGTCAGCTTGCTGTTTTCACAGATATGAAAAGAAAATTCCCAGGACCCACCAAATGGATAGCAGTACAATGATGTTTAGAAAAGAAGGCAGGAGACACGGAGAGGGGAAAGGGCAGCCCTGAAGACTGACAGAGACACCTCTAGAAGTGCCACAGGAACACAGGAACTACAAAGTAGTTTATTAGTGATAGGAAAGAAAGCTTATGCTAGGTAAATTCTACAGATGAACGTAACATCCATGTACATACAAAGACATGTGCAATAATTAAAAAACAAACAGTAAAAGAGGAACTCTGTGACAGGCTATATTGCTCCAGTGTTTGTGTTTAGTATTTTATGGATGTGACCTTGTGATTCATACAATGGTCCAATAAAGTGTGCACGAAGGTGGGAAGATAGGGAAACTGAGGCTCAAAAAGCAGCTAAGGAAGTTCAGAAAAGATTACATATCGTATGTTTCTGTTTTCACGAAATACGCAGAATAGGTAAGTCTCTGCTAACAGAGGCAGGTTTGTGGCTTCCAGGGGCTGGAGGGAAGACGCAGTGTGGACTGACTCCTTAGTCCAGACAGCCTTCCCTTGGGGGGTGATTAAAGTGTCTTGGAGCCAGATGAAGATAGGGATAGCACAACACAGTGAATATGTTTTTTGTTTATTTTTTTGAGACGGAGCCTCAAGCTATCCCCCTGGGTAGAGTGCCATGGCATCACAGCTCATAGCAACCTCCAACTCCTGGGCTCAAGCGAGTCTCCTGCCTCTGCCTCCCAAGTAGCTGGGACCACAGGCGCCTGC